>JAPYYA010004106.1:0-12157 GCA_028533165.1 Leontopithecus rosalia | reverse complement strand
ACTATAAGGACACATGCACACGAATGTTCATTGCAGCACTGTTTACAATAGCAAAGACCTGGAACCAACCCAAATGCCCATCGATGATAGACTGGACAGGGAAAATGTGGCACATATACACCATGGAATATTATGCAGCAATCAAAAACGATGAGTTCGTGTCCTTTGTAGGGACATGGATGAATCTGGAGAACATCATTCTCAGCAAATTGACACAAGAACAGAAAATCAAACACCATATATACTCACTCATAGGCGGGTGGTGAACAATGGGAACACATGGACATAGGGAGGGGAGCACCACACACTGAGGTCTATTGGGGGAAATAGGGGAGGGACAGCGGGGGGGGGAGCAGGGGAGGGATGGCATGGGGAGAAATACCAAATATGGGTGAGGGGGCAGAAGGCAGCAAAACACACTGCCCTGTGTGTACCTATGCAACTATCTTGCATGTTCTGCACATGTACCCCAAAACCTAAAATGCAATAAAAATTAAAAAAATAAATAAATAAATAAATAAATAAATAGATAAATCAGCTGGGCATGGCAGTGTGTGCCTGTAATCCCAGCTTCTCAAGGTGAGACTGAAAGATTACTTGAGTTCAAGAGGTTGAGGCCGCAGTGAGCTGGGATCAGTCATATTGCTGCACTTTAGCCTAGGTGTTAGAGTGAAACCCTGTCTTTAAAAAGATTGCAGAAGCATTTTGGAAGCACATGAAATAATGTGGGGAAATGACTGAGGGATGAGTTTATAAAGTCAAAGCCCAACAACATATTATTTACTTTTTAATCATACAAAATTTAAAACTGTTTAAAAAAAGGAGAGAGAGGGAAATTAAATTTAGCAGAGTTCAATTGAGCAAAGAGTAATTTGCTAACCTAGCAGCCTTCGAATGCAGAGTAGGGTCAAAGAGACTCCAGCACAGCCACACGTTGGAAGATGTATGGACAGAAAAAGCAAAGTGACATACAGAAACTGGGATGAAGCACAGAAACAGCCAGATTGATGACAGCTCAGAGTTTTTTTAATTTGAATATAGTTTGAATAATTGAATCAAATTTTACTTTTATATTAATGCATTATCAATACTATTAATGTATTATCAGTACTAAAGCTAATTTTAATAAAACCTGATAAATAAATCTATCAACCAAGATCGTACCACCTCACTCCAGCCTGGGTATCAGAGTGAGACTTCTTCTCAAAAAGAAAAAAAATAAATAAATAAAACTACTGAAATTTTTACAAGCTTCCACACATCAACAGTTAATCATTTTCAAGTTCTTATTTTTAAATGCACTGTTTACAGAAAAATGTTGTTTATGTGGAACACTTCATTGAAATTTTAAATTACCTTTAGAAAGATTTTGCCATTTCTAAAATGTTTGCTGCTTCTGTGGCAGGCTAGGTCTCCAGATTCCTAAAACCAGAGCAGTCAGCCTTCACCAACACCTTACTGTAACTCTGACGAATGCATGAGTTAAGCATTAAATAACTGGAGAAATGAATGCCTCAGTTCAAAGACTAGAATGAAAAAACAAGTCTATTAATAATTAATTACAATAATGGAGGCATTCTTGCACACCTTGTACCAAGACCCAGTTTAAATTAAGTAATTGTTTCTAGGCTCTGAAGTCATTTTCCAGGCAAAATCCTACTTAAAAATTAAAAAGAGTGAAACACTTTAGCTTGTAGGTGCACTCCTGCATGTAGGCATATGGTTTGAAAGTATATAAGCACTGGAGAAGAAGCCTGTAACTTCTAGTGGGTCTAGTGAGTTATTCTGACTGTGTCCCTGTAGCCAGTTGCAGAAATAAACTCTCTTCTTTCTCAGTTGTTCTGGATCTCATTGTTTAACCATGAGAACAAACAGCCAGACCCGTCTTTGGTCTGGGAAACCTTTCAGGGCCTAATAGTTTTACATGTAAATGTAGTCATACCTGAAAGGTTAATTACTCAGTTTTTGAAAAATTAAAAATTTTGTTTTACATTGAATTGTAACTGCCCAAGGGATTCTTTCTGCCTACTTCATAAAGACCACTGGATTGCAGTAGAGAAAGTGTTCACTACACACCAGGCAGCCAGCCTACATGGAAGATAGACTTTGTACTTAAATCATCTCATCAAGGCTGGGCGCGGTGTCTCACACCTGTAATCCCAGAACTTTGGGGGTGGATCACCTGAGGTCAGGAGTTCGAGACCAGCTTGGCCCACATAAGAAATCCCCATCTCTACTAAAACTACAAAAATCAGATGGGTGTGGTTTTCGGTGCCTATAATCCCAGCTAAATGAAAGCCTAAAGCAGGAGAATTGCTTTAGCCCAGGTGTCTCTACTGAAAATACAAAAATTAGCTGGGCATGGTGTTAGGCACCTGTAATCCCAGCTACTCAGGAGGCTAAGGCAGGAGAATCACTTTAACCCAGGAGGTGGGGTTGCAGTGAGCTGAGATGGTTGTTGCACTTTCTCTCTCTCTCTTTTTTTTTTTTTTTTGAGACAAAGTTTCATTCTTAACTCCCAGACTGAAATGCAATGTGATCTCGGCTCACTGCAACCTTCACCTCCTGGGTTAAAGTGATTCTACTGCCTTAGCCTCCTGAGTAGCTGGGATTACAGGTGCCTACCACCATGCCTGGCTAATTTTTGTATTTTCAGTAGAGACAGCATTTCACATGTTGGCCAGGCTGTTCTCCAACTCCTGACCTCAGGGGATCGACCTGCCTTTGCCTCCCAAAATGTTGGGATTAAAGGCCTGAGCCTGGCCATGAGGGGTCTTTCAAAGGCAGTTTTGATAAGGAGTGAGTTGGTCAGGTAACAGGAGCTTGCAGCTGATTAGTTGGAGTGGAGATAAAATTATAGGAAATCAAAAAAAATTACAAGGAGTCAAAGCTACCTTTCTGTAGGTCGAAGAGCTTGTGGGTGGGGCCACAGGAGCTGGGTTGGTCAGTCCAGGAGAAAGCATCAGGTCCAGTTGGAGCCACAGGCATAAGACATGCATAAAACTTGTAGAAATATCTCAAAAGGGCAATTCTAGGTTCTACAGCAGTGACAATATTGCAGAAGCAATTGAGGATGTTGCAAATTTTATAACCTCCAGAATAATGGCTGGCTTCCTTCAGTTCTGCACTTTGGCAGGACTCAAGCTTCCCTCTCCCCCACCAAGCCTGATGGCTTTCCATTAGCTTTACAAAAGTTGGATTTGCGGCCAATGCCTATTATCATTTAAATGACAGGACACAGAAGTACAAGGAAAATGTAGCTGGGCTCAAGGGACCACATCACCAATGAGTGCAGTCAGGCAAGGCTCCGGATGTCCAGAAGAGTATTTATTGTGTATAAGTTAGGGGGCAGGGCAGGGAGTGAAATCATCTTTAAGGATAGTGATGGGGTCATGAGCAATAAAACAAGGGGTCCACCCCCATTAGGTCACCTAAGCTAGGAGGTGGACAATGAGCAGCAAGGGGCCCATTCCCATCAAGGCAAGGGCCATGTGCAGTAAGGGGTCCACCCCCATTAGGTCACTGAGGCATGGAGGTGGGCTGTGTGCAGTGAAGAGGGTGCTGTGTGCAATACCTCTATTTATGGGCAAACTACTTCTAAGATTTATGAAGAGATGCTTTAAGTCACACTGTCGTGACAGAGCTGTCATGGTTACCACCACCTGCTGGCAGCTTCCAGTGAGTTCTATTGGAAGATGCTTTTCGAGCAGCACAGTAGCAAGAGCTGATAAGGTTCACAGTCACCAAGGTGTTATTGCTTGTCTGAGGGCAGCCTTCCACAAGAACTGGAGCAAGGTCCTACAACTTCTTTATCAGGAGGAGTGGCTCTTGCCCCAAGCCTGCCATACAGCAGATACCTTTACGATACTGAACACTGCTGCTTGGGCCCTGGATTCTTGTCCTGGTATCACTGTTTTTCCCTTAAATCATGCTCTGCACTGTGTCTGCTCTAGGCATGCCTCCCATTATAAGCTGCTTATTTCTTAATTCATGCTCTATACTGTGTTTACTCTAGGCATTCCTCCACTTATGAACTAAGTTATAATTATATATATGTAGGGAAATATTCTTTAGGCACTCATATTATGAACTATTATATAATTATATAGAGAGGATTATATAAAGGATTTCTTCAAGCCCTAATTGTATAAAATTGTATATGATTGTATAAAGGACTATATAAAGGAAAATAACTGAGCAGTAACACTATAAACTGAGATAGTCTTCAAGCCCTAATTCTATAGACTAATATGTGATTATATAAAGGATCATATAAAAGGAAATAACTTAGTAGTGACACTGTAAACTGAGATATTCTTCAGGCCTTAATTGTGCCAGGGTTCTGCTTAGTTCTCCTTCCTTGGTGCCTATATGAGGGGTTACCCACACACCATTACAGTTATACTTGAGTTGGGGAAATAAATCTAATGTAACCAACTCCATCTTCCTTCTACCTTTTAAGATGTCCTTGTTTACTCCTGGGTGTAGGCTGAAGTAATTTTGGGAGAAACTTAGTTTATAGTTCATAGTTGAAAATGAAGACAATAGCAGCCCTTTCCCAACACAAACTTCCCTCTTATTGGAGACAAGACGGCCTGTGCAAGACTAACAAATTAGCCACAGGAGTAGAAATTATGGTTTAGGAGTCATGCAGCTGGAGGCTGCAAGATTCAGATTCTACACTTCTTCCTCCTGGGGATAACATCACTGTTGTAAAATCTAAGATTAGTGCTTGGAAAATTTCTCAGATTCTGAATTTGATAGATCAGCTGGCATCACCCAGATTGATAAACTGGATCAACTGATCTGTGGCCCCCACTCAGCAACTGACTCAGTTCAAGGAAACAGCTTTGAGTTTCTATTATTTTATTTCTGACCCAACACTCACTGGCCTTGCCCTAATCACCAAATTATCTTTAAAAACTCAGATTCCCAAATGTCTGGGGAGATTGATTAGAGTAATAATAAAACTCTGGACTCCCATATGGCTGGATCTGCATGAATTACTCTTTCTCTATTGCAATTTCCCTGTCTTGATGAATTGGCTGTCTGTAGTCAGTGGACAAGGTGAACCCATTGCATAGTTACATTACAGCTGATTTCTGCCTGACCCGGTGAGACAAAAGAGACCTCTAACTGGCCTTTCTGGTGGTGATGACCTACTCATGAGAACATGCCTCTCACAAAGGATCTCCTTCATCCCTCTCCAGAAGAGGAGAAGAGAAAACACAAGAAGAAACACCTGGTGCAGAGCCCCAATTTCTACTTCATGAATGTGAAATGACCAGGATGCTATAAAATTGCCAGAGTCTTTAGCCATGTCCAAACAGTAGTTTTGTGTGTTGGCTGCTCCATTGTCCTCCACCAGCCTACAAGAGGAAAAACAAGGCTTACAGAAGGATGTTCTTTCATGGCGAAAGAGCACTAAAAGCACTCTGAATCAAGATGGGTGCAAAACCATCTCAATAAACACATTTTAAATTTAAAAAAAAGAGACCTCTAACTGGACTCCAATCAGTTAATTATTAGATCCAATCTGATCCTGGAGCCAGTCCAGGTTTTGTCCCGACATCCAAATCAAGTTTGAATTGAAAAATTGCTTAAACCAACTCAGAGAGCTCAAAACAAAATTTCACTACACTTGGGAATCCAAGAGGAAACTTACCAAAATTCCCAGGTACTGCAAAAGAGCCATGAAAACAATAGATTATTGCTTAGTGACCTGCTGGTGGTCACTAGAGGCTCTACTCAGATTCCACTGTTGATGCACTCTGTTAAAATCTAGAAAATCAGCTGGGTGCAATGGCTTATGCCTGTAACCCCAGCACTTTGGGAGGTCAAGAATCAGGCTGATCACCTGAGGTTAGGAGTTTGAGACCAGCCTGGCCAACATGGTGAAAGCCCATCTCTACTAAAAATACAAAAACTAGCTGGATATGTTGGCAGGTGTCTGTAAAGCTGGAGAATCACTTGAACTTGGGAGGAGGAGATTGCAGTGAGCCGAGATCTTGCTACTGCACTCCAGCCTGGGTAACAGAGTAAGACTCTGTCTCAAGAGAAGAAAAAAGGTTTTAGGAAATCTTAGACAATTTAAATTTAAAAGTGCTTAATTGAGCAAAGAATGATTAAAAAATAGGGCAGTCTCTTGAGCCAGAATAGGGTCAGAGAGACTCTCAAGCAACTACTTTGCCAAAGATGTCCAAACCAAAGCAACTCCATCTTGAATACAGGTGAGGTAAAATAAGGCTGAGACCTGCTGGGTTGCATTCCCAGAAGGTTAGGTATTCCTAATTACAGGAAAAAATAGGAGGTTGGCAGGACTGATATCACACAATACAGAGCATAAGGACTCTGCTGATAAAACAAAATGTAGTAAAGAGGCTGTCCAAAATCCCTCAAAACTAAGATGGACAATAAAAGTGACTTCTGGTTATCTTCACTGCACATTAGACAGTAATTATAATGCAGAAGCAAGCAAAAAGACACTCCCCAGAGCACCATGACAGTTTACAAATGCCATAATAATGTCCAGAAGTTACCTTGTATAGTTGAAAAGGCAGAGAAAACCACAGTTCCAGAAATTGCCTACCCATTTCTGGAAAACTCATGAATAATCCTTTTTTATCTTCAGCATAAAATTAAGAAAGAAGTATATGCACTGAAGCAGTCCACAGAGTAGTCTTGTTTATTCCCTCCTTCCCTCCCTCCTTCCTTCCCTCCTTCCTTCCCTTTCTCCCTCCCTCCCTCCCCTCCTCCTTCCTTCCTTCCTCCTTTCCTTCCTTCCTTCCTTTTGTTGTGACAGAGTCTCACTATGTTGACCAGGCTGGAGTACAGTGGCACAATCTCGGCTCACTGCAATGTCCACCTCCTGGGTTCAAGCAATTCTCCTGTCCCAGCCTCCTGAGTAGCTGAGATTACAGGCCCACACCACCACACCCAGCAAGTTTTTCTATTTTCAGTAGAGACGACATTTCACTATGTTGGTCAGTCTGATCTCAAACTCCTGACCTCATGATCCGCATGCCTCAACCTCTGAAAGTGTTGGGATTACAGGCATGAACCACTAGGCTGGGCTTGAGAGTATCCTTTCTTTAATTCCTTTATTCAGTCTCCCCCTCCCCCACTTTTTTTTGAGTTGTGGTCTCATTCTGTTGCCAGACTGGAGTGCAGTGGTCCAATCCTGGCTCACTGTAACTTCTATCTCTGGGGTTCAAACAATTCTCCTGCTTCAGTTTCCTGAGTAGCTGGGACTACAGGTGTGCACCACAGCACCCAGCTAATATTTGTATTTTTATTAGAGGTGGGGTTTCATCATGTTGACCAGGCTGGTCTTGATCTCTTGACCTCATGATCTGCCCACCTCAGCCTCCCAAAGTTCTGGGATTAGAGGCTTGAGCCACCTTGCCCCACCAATTCTTTTACTATCTTAACACACTTGCTTTTACTTTATTGAATCAGCCTGATTTAATAATATTATCATCATTTGAGACAGAGTCTTGCTCTGTCTCCCAGGCTGGAGTGCAGCGGTGCAATCTTGGCTGCCTCCAACCTCTGCCACCCAGGTTCAAGTGATTCTCCCACTTCACCCCCTCAAGTAGCTGAGATTACAGGAGCCTGCCACCACACCGGGCTAATTTTGTATTTTTAGTAGAGATGAAGTTTCATTATCTTGGCCAGGCTAGTCTCAAATTCCTGACTTTGGGTGATCTGCCCACCCTGGCCTCCCAGAGTTCTTGGATTACAGGTGTGAGCCACAGTGCCTGGCCTCTCACCCTGAACTATTCTTATGTGAGATGCAAGAACCCTTTTTTGAGGTCCAGATTGGGACCCCTTTCTGGTAACAACATAATGAAAGAATATTTATGTATAGAAAAAGAAAAGTGAAGTCCGGAGAAACAGAAGTGAGGTACACAAACAGCTAGAATAAGTACAACTTGACATTTTTCTTTTTTAAACATGGGTTGAACAGCTGGCCACCTTTGATTGGCCGGATCTCAGTTATTTGCACAAAAGGAGGTTAGTCTGTTCATACCTCCAGTTAGGTTTCAGTTTATCCTGTATGAACAAACCTTTAGGCTGAATTTAAACCATGTATGAAGGCAGATTTAGGCTCAACTTAATTTGACAAAACGTATTTCATACATCTGCAAACCCTTTTCATCCTTTTATGACATTTGTAGGCTATTTATAATTTTCAACACTGACTAAAACTACTGTGCCTAACATAAGCTCTTACCTTGAAAATAACTGACGTATATTTAGATCTGCAGAGAAAACATTTTCTTCTGCTGCAATTTAGCAAAATAGCTGAGTACACCTAGAAGTTGTGTTTTGGTTTTTAACTTCCAAAGTCAGAAGCTGCCATGGGAAAAATCTCAGCAGCATGCATGGAAATCAGACAGCAAATGCATTCTTCACCCTTATTCAATTGTTTTCATGCCAGTCTGCCTGTAAAAATCACCTGCTGTGGGGCTTGCTGCGAAGTTTTAATTACCCCTTTCTATTCTTTATGCTACTCATATATTTTACATCTAAAGATTACATATGTCACAATACTGCATAATCTTTCTTTAGAATAGTTTTAAGTAATAAAGAAATTAGAAGAAAGTGCTATTTATAGGGCTGGACACGACGGCTAGTGCTTGTAATCCTAGCAATTTGGGAGGCTAAGATAGGTGGATTGCCTAAGGTCAGCAGTTCAAAACCAGCCTGGCCAACATAGTAAAACCCCATGTCTACTAAAAAATACAAAAATTAGCCAAGCGTGATGGCAGGTGCCTGTAAACCTAGTTACTTGGGATGCTGAGGCAGGAGAATCACTTGAGCCCAGGAGATGGAAGTTGCAGTGAGCTGAGATTACACCACTGCACTCCAGTGTAGACAAGAAAGTGAGACTTCATCTCAAAAAAAAAGGGAAAAAATGCTATTTTTAAATATTTGGAGGCAGGTACTTTGAGGCCATTGAATATCCAGTTTCTTCTTTAAATTTCACCTACAATTTTCACATTCCTTACTCTACATTCTTGTCTACAGTAAGTTTTAATGTGATGTTCTAATGATAATTTTCTTTTTTTTACTTTAATTTTTTAAATTTTATTTTGGCTTCAATCTACAACAATTGTACATATTTGTGGGATAGAATATGATGTTTCAATACATGTGTATGCTGTGTAATGATCAAATCAGGGCAATTAGCACATCCATCACCTCAAACACTTAAATAATTGAAGTGAAAATAAAGAAATACTGAGTTCAAAATTTTTTAGTCTTTATAGATTATCACAAAAAGCTATTTCCCAGAAGGTCCCACTGAAGTAAAAAACAAAACAAACAAAAAATTATAAATGATCAAAAGTCAAGTCAAATTTCTTTTTGTTTTTGTTTGTTTGTTTTTTTCTTTTTATTGCGTTTTAGATTTTGGGGTACATGTGCAGAACATGCAAGATAGTTGCATAGGTACACACAGGGCAGTGTGTTTTGCTGCCTTCTGCCCCTTCACTCACATTTGGCATTTCACCCCATGCTATCCCTCCCACACTCATCCCCCGCTGTCCCTCCCCTATTTCCCCCAATAGATCTCAGTGTGTAGTACTCCCTTCCCTGTGTCCATGTGTTCTCATTGTTAATCACCCGCCTATGAGTGAGAATATATGGTGTTTCCTTTTCTGTTCTTGTGTCAATTTGCTGAGAATGATGTTCTCCAGATTCATCCATGACCCTACAAAGGACACAAACTCATCATTTTTGATTGCTGCATAATATTCCATGGTGTATATGTGCCACATTTTCCCAGTCCAGTCTATCATCGATGGGCATTTGGGTTGGTTCCAGGTCTTTGCTATTGTAAACAGTGCTGCAATAAACATTCGTATGCATGTGTCCTTATAGTAGAACGATTTATAGTCCTTTGGATATATACCTAGTAATGGGATTGCTGGGTCAAATGGAATTTCTGTTTCTAAGGCCTTGAGGAATCACCACACTGTAATGTAGTGTAATGTAGTTTGTTTCTCTTTGTTGACACACTAGCATTTTATTGTTTGAATGCACCACAGTTTGTTTATTCAGGGGCTGTTTTCTAGAATTGGGAGAGCACAATGACCTAAGGCTGCCCACTGCCAGATGGTACCTGCCAGTGACCCTCAAGCACAGTCCAAGCACACATGGGACAGAAACACAACTCACCTGCCTGGGATGTCCAGGTAAGCAGAGGTAATCAAGGGATTCAGGGCATAAAAACTAAAGTGTGTGTTCAACAGAAGGGAACAAGGGGTCAGCTGAGCTAAACAATGTAGATCATTCTTCAGGATCTGCTCTTCCCCTGGGGTCTGGGAGGAAACACAGAGTACTCCCCAGACCAGCCATGACCGAAACCAACCATGACTGAAGCCTCCACCAGTGTAATGCCAGGAGTGGGAAAAGGCCCTCAGCTAGGCTGAGAGATGATGCTTGATCAGGTCAGCCACCCTGTTTGCTAGGTGCCAGTATAGTCCAGGGACCCCAACTTCAGGCAGAAGTTGGAAGCAGAGTTGCCACCTCCTGCAGTTTTATCCCAGGGCTCACAGGGTCCCCAGGGAGATTCAGCAGAACCTGAATTAAAAGGGTCAGGCAGAGGGATCCTGCGTGAGAAACAATGTGGGACTGGGCATGAGTGGGCAGTATGAGAGAAGGGTCTGGCTCTCCCTGGGGAGGGGCATTGGGGCACAAACCAGCTAAGCCCCGAGATTCTCCACTCACCTGTCAGGTACACATGGCCCCAAATCCCCCAACTAGACCCAGAAAAAGTTCTTAATCAAGAAAACAGCAGCCCCACTTCCACACATGTAGGCATTGGGAACTATTACTCACATAGATGACAGAAAAGGTTTTTTTGAGACAGGGTCTCACTGTCACCCAGCCTGGAGTGGCATTGGCATGATCTGGGCTCACTGCAACTTCCACCTCTCAGATTGAAGCCATTCTCCTGCCTCAGCCTCCCAAGTAGTTGGGATCACAGGCACACACCACCACTGCCTGGCTAATTTTTGTATTTTTAGTATAAATGGGATCTTACCATGTGCACCAGGCTGGTCCTGACCTCTTGACCTCAAGACATCCAACCACCTTGGCCTTCCAAAGTGCTGAGATTACAGGTATCAGCCACCATGCCTGGCCCAAAGAACAAAACTCTTATTGTTCTCAATGTCAAAGAAAGGGGGCAAGGTCTCCCACAGCACCTTCTGCAAGAACCCCACTCTCACCTCCACAAGTCTCTGATTGATGTTAATGAGGATAGGATGCCACATGCCAAAAACACATCCCTGGAACAACCCAAATGGCCCTGAATACCGTAGGAATCTTGTTGGGCCTGGGGGATGTGTCTCCATCACAGAGATTTTCTCATTTTGTTATTTTGTGACCCTGTGCCTTGTTTCCCCCACTGTGGCACAAGGTAAAAATCCCATCCTGCAGGCCAGAGGTCCAAGAGAGGCCACTACACCTCATTAAATGGCTGCAGCTTGTGAATGTGAGGGGAGAGAGACTCTCTCTGCCCTGAGTATTTTTACTATGACCGATGTTCATTAGGCAACAGTCAGGCCAGCCTAATGGGGAGGGCCACATCCCCTGTCTGGGAAACCTTGTTTCCAATTCCAGGCTGCTAGAATTGAGGACCCTCAATACATTGGGGGAGGGACAGAGGTGGGATGGAGGTGGAGCAATGCTCCATCATGAGAGTCTTGGGTCGATCCCAAAGAACAATAATCAAATTTAAACTTCTGTCTGAAGCTGACCACCCCAAGGAATTTGGATTTGGGGGTGAGACAAGGCCGAAGAATAGGCAACTCTTAGCATGGGAGGGGGGCACAGACACCGCCATCCGCCTCTGGCAGGAAACAAAACCTTCTGGTTTTAGACTCTGCAGCGGTCTTGGGTAAGGGACTTCTTGTCAGCTTTGTGCTTTAATTGAGCCTAAGGGGAGGGGGCACCCAGAAGGGACTCTGAAGTGGAGGGTGACAGTCCTGCCTTTCTGCCTCCTCAACTCACTCTTGGGAAGAAGACACTGGGCAACAAATTATCCTAAAGTCAAAAAAAAAAAAAAAAAGAAAAAATCAGAAGACTAGGCAAGGTGAAAAATTTTACCTGAATAATCTGGCCTGATTTTTCTTTTTTTCTTTTT
>JAPYYA010004105.1:0-12158 GCA_028533165.1 Leontopithecus rosalia | reverse complement strand
CCTCCCTCCCTTCCTTCCTCCCTTCCTCCCTTCCTCCCTTCCTTCCTTCATCCCTTCCTCTTTCCCTCCCTTCCTGCCTTCCTCCCTTCCTCCCCCCAAAACAAAAAAAAAAAAAAAAAAGAACAGGTTCTTTAAGGAACTTAAACTTTCAGCAGTAAACTTATTTTAATAATTTCATATACAGAAGTCCTCAGGAACACTTTCTTTCTCTCATCCATCGTTGCTTTTTTTTTTTTTGGTAGCCCTATTACAAAAGCTTGAGAAGTACCTACATCTACCAAAGTGGATGAAACCTCCAAGTGACACAGTACAGTTGCTCTGTGGTTTTCTCATCCTTGGATTCAATCAATGGCTGATGGAAAATATTTGGAAGCAAAATGGATGGCTGCATCTGCGCTGAGTTTGTATGGACTTTTTTTTTGTCACTATTCCCTAACCAATACAGTGTAACTATTTGCATAACATTTACATTGCGTTAGACGTTATAAGTAATCTAGAGACGATTTAAAGTATATGACAGGATGTGCCAAGGTTATACGTAAATACCTCAGCATTTTATATCAGGGACTTGAGCATCCATGGATTTTGGTATCCCAGGGTGGTCCAGAACCAATTCCCTGTGGATACTCCACCGAGGGATGACCGTACGAACTTCATGAGGAAAGCTAGCTAACATGGGCTTAAGAGAATCTTGCATAGAGTAAGCAGTTATTACAAAGAATGCATTCCAAAAGGACTGGAAATTAGTGAGATATGATATCAAGTCTGCCAAACCAAAGGCAAGTACTGCTAGAGGGAAGATTTTCATTGCTGATTTAACCAAACACATGCTTGGATCTCTAAGGAGTCAGGGACCCTAATTCATCTGCTTAGCAACAGCACAGAATATCAACAAAATTTAAGCACTTCTTCATAGGGAGTTAGATATTAAAAAAAAAAACTAAGCAAAATTCTAGTCAGGTACATTCCTAAATTGCTGGCGGTCCCCAGTAAAAGCAGTCAGTAGCAAAGCAGGACCTTTAACTACTGAATCGCATCAAAGTTTCTGATCTCCATAATCAGTGGAGACTCAGCTACCACCACAAGCAGAAGCAGCCTGCAGAAAGGAAACCTTCACATGATCTACAGCAGCGCTGCTTTTCCACTCAAGCGCTCCCTACTGAGCAGGCTGAACTCCTAGCCCTAGCACTTACAAAAGCCCAGATGTCTCCAGTTTCATCTGTTAAATTCCCTAAAATTAATGGAATTTAATTGTAATGCGATATATTTCCAATTTTACTTTAATTGCCAACTTTACTGAATGCTAACTATTTGGCTGGTGCTGGCTATGAATTTTACATAAGTGACAATATTGACTTCTGACACAGACTTTCTCCTTTGACCAAAACCTTCATCAGGCTCCTCTGAGTTCCCTGCTTGACTAGGCCTGAACTTGGGCTTCCCTCTCTGTCCTTCTTGAATCCAGTTTGAACAAGAATCCTAAGTCCGTTTAGAGAAAATCCCCCTTCCCGGGCATCTGACCATACCTCCAATATCTTAATCCCCTGGCCTGCCTTCAGCAAGAATCCTGTCAAGTCAGCTTAGCCAGAAACACCTTATCCTTGGTATTTCTTTGTAGTACAGCTGACTCTTGAAGAATACAGTGGTAAAGGGTGCCAACCCCCGCAGAGTTAAAAGTCAACATGTAACTTTTTATTTTCACCAAGTTTGACTACTAATAGAGCCCTAGATGAGCAGAAGCCTTACCAATAACATACAACAGTTATTTAACACATACTTTGTATGTTATATGTATTATATACTGCATTCTTAAATTATGTAAGCTAGAGAAAAGAAAATGTTAAAATCATAAGGAAGAGAAAATCTATTTACTCTTCTCAAGTGGAAGTGGATCATCAAAAAGGCCTTCATCCTCCTCATCTTCATGTTGAGTAGGCAGAGGAGGAGGAGGAAGAGGGGTCGGTCTTGCTATCTCAGGGCTGGCAGAGGCAGAAGAGGTGAAGGAGGTGTAAGAGGGGGCAGGAGACGCAGGGACACTTGAGGTAATTTTTATTGAAGAAAAACCCCATGTATAGGTGAACCTGCACAGTCCAAACCCTTGTTCAAGGGTCAACTGCAATCCTCCATGCCCTGACCCCACTCTGCTCCTTGGTTACAAATCCCCAGTTGTCCTTGTAGGAGCCGGAGTCTCTCCCTCACGGTGAGATCTCGTTGCGGTCACTATGCCCACCACCATGTCCCTCTTTGATAAAGTCTGCCTTACCATTTTTGTTAACAAGTGTGTCGATAAATTTCTCTTTAACAGTTCTAACAATAATAGACATTATTTCTGTTACCATTTTACAAATGTAGAAACTTCAGCTTACAGAAGTTAGTAAACTTTTCCAAGGATACAAAGTTAATTACATTAACCTTATATTAATTATACTAACAATCATTAACATAGAGATGGAGTTCAAGCCCACATAAATTTCTAGTTATCTTTATCCACTATATTATACTATAATGTTTTAAAAAACTTTTAGTTAAATTAGTTGACTCTTCCTCCTCAATTATCTTAGGCAGGGGTTAGCAAACCCTTTCTGTAAAGGGCCAGATCATAAATATTTTAGGCTTGTGGACCACAAAACAGTATTTGCCAGCGACAACTACTCAATTCTGCCATTGCAGTAGACAATATATAAATGAATGTGTGTGCCTGGGTTCCAATAAAACTTTATTTACTAAAACAAGTGGTGGGCTAACTTCGGGCCACAGTTTGTCAACCCTTGATATAAGGACAATTCATGTTTCAGACCAACATGCTATATTATCCTGTGGTTTTACATAATCTATTTGGGAAGAACAAATTAAAAAAAGGTTAAAAAAAAGGCAGACATCAATACCAAAAGCTATGGGAAAGGGGCTTAATTTTTCCTTTATCTTTTACCAACCAATCTCAAAATGACAACAAGAGACATATACGACCCTTAGTCTCTCAGTCGTAGGTTCTCTGCCCCACTGGGCCTCTCCTCAGCATCAGGATCCTTTCTTCCCCTTCAGTGTGATTCCCCCCATCTAAGTGGTCATGCCTCATTTTTCCATCTAACTGGGACCATACCCCTACAGCCAAGTGAATTTTCTAGCTATCCCTTTATATATATTTTTTATGTGATAGCCCAATGCCTTTGTCCATGCTAAAAAAAAAAATTGTCTCTCTGTTAACTGATTCCAACAGATTCTTTAAAAAATTATTCCCTGCATTCTTAGTTCAAAATTTGATTCACCTTATAATACACATCATTTCCAAACATGCTAGCCATATCTACATATTTTGTTTCAGATGTTGGCTCATTTTTTTCCAAATATTATAATGCTAGTAAAGTAAAAGAATTGAGAATAGCTTAAGAGTTCAGTGTCACCGGATATAACTGTAACTGACAAAAATAATGATTGACGTTAAAGATTTAGCTTTGTTTTCATGTTCTGAATGATGAGAGGAAGGTGCAGCCTTCCATTTCACAAGAAGTGGAAAGTAAAGGTTATTCAATAATTTGGGTTGATAACTTTGGGTATCAAAATAAAAAAGATGAGGTAGGAAAAAATTATGGGGACACAAAAATGTCTAAATAGGCTGGGCGTGATGGCTCATGCCTATACTCCCAGCACTTTGGGAGGCTCAGGTGAGCAGATCACTTGAGATTAGGAGTTCAAGACCAGCCTGGCTAACATGATGAGAACCCTGTCTCTGCTAAAAATACAAAAAAATTAGCCGGTCATGGTGGCAGGCGCCTGTAATTACAGCTACTCGAGAGGCTAAGGTGAGAATTGCTTCAACTGAGAATCGCTTGAATGCGGGAGGCAGAGGTTGCAGTGAGCCAAGATCATGCCACTGTTCTCCAGGCTGGATAACAAAGAGAGACTCCATCTCAAAAGCAAACAAATCAAACAAAAATAAAATGTCTAAATATACTAAAATGATATACATAAATTAGAATATGAATGACATTACATATTCACATTAAGAAAGAATGTCTTTGATAAATGTTTCTCAAGTAATTTAGTTGAAAAGGATAAGATATTCAAAATCTTAATTTTTTCTGCATGCTACCAAGATCTTCACTGAAACGCCTTAGTAGGAAGAAAAATAAAGAAACATATCCTTAAGTACAACATGGTCCTTTCTCATGAATTCTTAAAAGCTGTTGTTTTCTCACTCATCCTGGGGTCCCCTCACTTTTCCCTCTGCTGGTGGCAGCTGTGTCTTATGTGGTAACAGGGTCCTCTCTGTGATTTCTTCACTTCATTTCTAAAGAAGCCTCACAAGATCACCTTTGTTCTTTTCTTTTTCTTTACCTGGGAGATGCTTGTGGTTTATGTCTCTCAAATCTACTAGTAATAATATATACTCCAATTTAAAAATTGTCTTAACAAAAGAGAATCTGAAAATGCCATCTAAAGAACCTCTCTTATGAAAGGACCTTATAAACTATATGGAAATTAACTTTTAAAGAAGTATTCAGAGTAGTTTCATTGTTCTTAGTGAGAATATGGTGGGGAGTTAATGTCTTCTAAAAAATCACATACACAAACAAAAATTGACAGTTAAATAAATATGGCAAATAGTACATCAACTGCACTCCCAAAAGTGCACAATATACAGTCACACCATTAGGGACTTTGAGAAGGCCTGAACAAAGAAAGGTGTTTAACATTCTATCAGTATCCCCCAAACTTGTCTGACCCCTGAAATTTTTACCCCCCAACACCTGAACACCAGTTACCATCTCTTAGAACTACTTCATGGAAAAAAAAAAGCCAAGCAAACTTTTAGACAGTTAATTAATAGTTCATTAAATTAAACAGACAGTTTAACATTTCAGCCACATCCTGACAAATTTCTTCCTATCCTTCTGGAAATTCCTAATATGATAATATGGTTGAATATGTCCACATTAATTAATGCTACAAAGAAATATATGAAGCTATGACTTGGAACTATTTACCAATGCAACAATATAACTTTACCATGGTCACGGTGGAGCCTAACCCTGATTTTGTTAAGTTAACAGTGTGACTCTGGGATAAAGTGATTTAAGGCTCTGTATTTCAGTTTCTTTATATCTAGTGTGGGGTTAGGTTTGCCCTGTCTTCTCAGTTGGTATATTCTGAGAATCAGGTGATTAAGATCAGGATCAAAATCAAGATGAACTTTTCATAAACAGTGAAGTGTTATAAAAGCATCGAGTGTTATAAAAAGTAGTACTTCCAATACAGCATCTATTTCGTTTACATAGAACTATAATAAATGCTGTTGTGATTTCTTCTTTTTTGAATTGACTAGATCACTGTCTTATATAATTGTGAAATACCTGATTTCACTTAGAAAAAAAATTAATTTTTGTTCAATCATTGTATCATAATAATGTATCATTGAACTTTTCAGAAAACACATGGCAAAAATAAAACGATCAGAAAACTCTGTTTAACCTAAGAAGAGATGTATTGCAAAATAGTTTGTTAGCAGTCCCACCTCACTCTGGGCTCTCTTACGAACCCTTCTGCAGCAGCCCTTCAGTCCCAGTGAATGAAGACAGTAGGGCTCTATATTCTTTGCGTCCTTCATTAAACTATTGATCCCTTCAGCATTATCCATAATGTTCCAGCAGCTCAGCACGTCAACTGGTGAAGTGCTAGTCTCTCTCTCCTTTCAATAACTTCCACGCTTTATGGAGAGGAAGTCACAATGATTTATTTACCTGACATTTTCCAGTCCGGATGTCGTACAGGGCCACTGAACCATGGCGAGCTCCAACTGCTATTCTGTGATTCCGCTCATAGTAGCTGACCATGTAGAACCTGAGTTGAAATTTTAACAACAAAAACAAGAAGCCAGGTGAGATAACCTGCACGTGGAGGTGGACGGCAACATTTCAAAGGTTAAAGCCAGCTCTGATATACATTTTGAAGTAAATATATCTATAATATGTTACAATTTTTCAAAAATATTTCATTTTAGTAATTCTTGAAAATCAACTAAAAAAACAATGATATACAATATCACTTTGGCCTCTTAATAATTATTTTCAACAGAAAACAACTTATAATCACAAATATGCTTGAATTTTTGAAACAAGAAATAAGGGCCAAATACAAAAAGATTATATATGAAAATCTGGTTTTGCTACAGTGACTATTATGCAAATATTTCTATTTGAATAGAAATGGAAAAGATGAGAACGGTTACATATTCCAGGTCATTATGTTCTCCTGGTTTATTACAGTTTTAAAGAGTACAAAGGCTACATAAAATTTATGCTTAAGTTCGTATCTGTAATTTAGAGTAAAATTAGAAAGTTATCAATCAGAAAAAGTTATCCTGTCAAGTTCCCCTGATTTCCCATGTTTACCAGCTTATCTAAATGATAGCTGTGGCTTTTAGCAGTATGAATAAGCATATTTGGTGCTTATTTTGTACTGCATAAAAACAGAATTTAGTGAGGATGGTTTGAAGATTATAAGAGATTGATTTATTATTTATTAGTTTTTAGATTAATTTTCATGATGAGGTTAAGTATTTGAATTCCTTATCTGTGCATTGCCATACTGATTTCACATCTATATGGCTAGGGCCTGAAGGTAAGAATAAAAATTATTAGAAGTCTAAATAAGAAATGGCCTGGCGCAGTGGCTCACGCCTGGAATCCCAGCACTTTGAGAGGCCGAGGCGGGTAGATCACGAGGTCAAGAGATCAAGACCATCCTGATCAACAATGGTGAAACCCCGTCTCTATTAAAAATACAAAAAACTATCTGGGCATGGTGGTGCGCGCCTGTAATCCCAGTTACTCTGGAGGCTGAGGCAGGAGAATTGCCTGAACCCAGGAGGCAGAGGTTGCAGTGAGCCGAGATCGCCCCATTGCATTCCAGCCTGGGTAACAAGAGCAAAACTCTGTCTCAAAAAAAAAAAAAGATTTTATATCTGCAAAGAGTTTTTAACATATCTTCCCATTATCTAGTCCTATTGTCTTGGTGTGAGTTGCCCAGATGAACAGGTGGTGTACCCTAAATATTTAGGAGGAGTCTGCATCAATTCTACTGTACATTCCTTGTCTTTTCCTCTTTGGTTCCATAATACCAAACTAACTTTTCTGTTAATATTTATATTTTATAAGGGGGGAGGGGGAAGCAAAACATGACAGAAAAAGAATCTCATTTCTCTAATGCTTTCTTGAGGTAAATATACTAAGGCATGGTACAGCATTTCTGAAATTCTAGTAATAGAGGCTGAGAGAGACAAGATGTTCGAATGTGAGAGAATTCTGAAACCAGTGATATTCTGACAAAGTCATTTGGCATTAGCAGACACTATGACATTCATATATATTTCATAAATCTGGAAAACAAGCCGTTAAATTTTTAAACTTTTGTTACTTATTACTAAGTAATATACTGAACAAGATGTTTGTCTCATCCCGAAGCCCCACTGAATAGCCAACCTCTTCCCCTTTAGTGGAAGGTTAATGCTTCATTTCTTTGAACTTTTTGTAACAGGAAGGAAACTACTTTAGTGTGTCCTGCTGGGTGGATTTTCTGTGCTCATGACTGGCACTCTCCTCTTTCTACATTGGTTTGAGAGAAGGAAGGATACAGAAAGCTCCTAAAACATATGAAGCTTCCCGGGTTATTAAGTGTTTAGGAAAAAGCTAGTTTCTCAAAGCTCTTCTTGTCCAAAGAATATTATTCTACCTTAAGAGAGAGTGGGAATCAGCATCCAAAACCTACCATTCTCATGCATGAAAATGAAAATGATTTAGAAGAGCTTAAAAAATATTTACTATTTTGTTATTCAATAATTACAGTGTGTAAGTATTGAGCATCACTGTATCTATATGCCTATATCTACATCTATATTTATCATGAATAATTTATCTCCTATTTGAGTACATGGAATATAATATCTAACAAATGTTTTAGCAAATATTTATTCTGTGCAGGTTAATAGGCATAGGAAAATACAATTTGCAGTGGTCTTTTGTTTTGCCTATTATTTGCAAAAATTTAACAACTATATTGCCAACATCCTTCTGCAAAACTGAAAATAATTACCCCCAAAATAACCCTCTTCAAAACAATACATTGGTAAAATATACTTGTGTTGACAAAATCTTACTTAGTGAAACTGGAATCCAAAGAGGTTTTGTTACACTGCCCATTTTCTATGCTCTGGATATCAAACTCATCCTTCTGTATCATCTACAAACACCATTATTTATGGCAGAAAGAAAGATCAAATCTATTCTTAGAATCAAATCTTTACTCTGCCTGAAAGGGCCATATATATTACAGGTCTGCATTTTTCATTCTTTGGAGTTTACTACAGGACTAATACTTGTAAACAATAAAAGAATTCTGGACAGTGAAGGTCTTCAAGCATGTTTTAATCTTAGGATTTCTAGTTAAATGTTTTATTCCTTTAGCAGTGGCTCTCTTAACAGAAGAAATCAGTGGTATGTATGCAGTCACTTCCCAGCTATCCACCATGGGAACCAGCTGCAGTGAACCGATCTCTGTTGAGGCTTCTGGAGACCACCATACTCCTAGTCTACTCTTTCCTGGAGCCAGTCCTCCTTGTAGGCTCTGTCAAGATGAAGGATGGTGAGATATGCATTACTTGCTTCCTGACTTGAAGGGATCAATGGATTGAAGAGAAGGGTCCATTACAGTTTTTAAAGCTGTACTTTTCTAATCTTGACCAATCTTGCATGACTGGATTTTTCCTAAGGGATGAACATTCCTCTAAATTTGGGGGTCTCAGAGTAAGCGTTCTTGTGTCCTGAGCTTTCTGGAAATGGTGCCTCAGTTTCCTGTTCACTGTGTTGATAACACATCACTTAGACCGTTGGTCATAACCTGGCAAGAATTCTTTTTTAATATTGATGTTTGAACAACAGTTCTCCTCTGCTAGGTGAACCACAAGGAAACTGTGAAGCCAGAGAGCACAGCACCACTCAAATCAGTGAAAGAAGAATAAAGTAGAAACGGGCAATGATGTAAAGTGTATTTCTTGCTGGAGCTGAGGTGGTCATCAACAAATTGAAAGTCACTGATCTCCAGGCTTTCATCACTGTCCACATGCAGTCAGAGTAACTTTTCAACAATAAATCAAATCACCTCTCCTCTGTTCACAACCATCCTTCAAGGTCTTGGCATCTCTTGCCTTTGTTCATGCTGCTCTAGTCACAGTGATCTCCTTGCACTTTCTTAAATATGCCAAAGGGGGTTCCCGTTTTGGGTTTTGAGAATTGTTGCTCCCTCTGCTTGAAAACCTTATGAGCCTGTTACCACCGTTGCTCATGCCCTCACTTCATTTAGGTTTCTGTTCCAAAGTTATCTTGACCAAGGAGGCCTTACTTTTAACCCAAGATCCTACTTTTTCTTTACTATGCCCATCACCATTAAGACATTAAACAACAATTTTATTTATTGCTTTTTATCCTCCATCAGGGACTTTGTGTTTTGCATGAATACATAAATATGGTCCAAACAAGTAGGATGCAACAGTAAGTGAAGTTTGAAACATTACACTTACCTTTCAGTCACCAGTGTATAATCGATGCTATACATGGATTTTTATGACTAATGGATATTCTATAGGGTCTAAAATAATCATTGAGATGAATAATAAAGGAAACAAAAACTGTCCAAAAATCGCAGAAATCAAGAAATGGGCTCTCCCATGACCCTTCTAGAAATGTATTTTCAATTGAGACAAAACAATTGCAGATGTATAAGAAGTTATCTGTAAAGGCTCCTGGAGTCTGGGCACCTTAGCATAAGACTGAGAGCTAAATAATAAAAATACGTAATTATAAAAAACCAGAGAGAGAGAAGATGGCGCTGTAGGACCAACTCAGGATTGCAGCTCCGAGTGAAACCACAGATGGTGAGTGCATGCTGCATTTCCAGATGGCTCTTCATTGCCAACAGACCAGGAGATTCACAGGTGTAGGAGCTGCACGGGCCACCAGCACAGCTGTTTGGGCTGGGGCTGTAGTGCAGAGGCACTCTGTACAAAATTCACTGGTTTGGTTGCCCTGTTAAACTGGCAATTGGAGATTTTGGAAGGCAGATTAGCACATTCATCTGATTAAATGGGACTTAAACAGAAAGCCAGGCCAGGAGATTCCCGGGCAGCAACATGGTTCCAGGCAGCGCAGTGGGTCACTGCATGGGAAATCACACAGATCCTGGTGCCCTTTCAGCAGGCAACTGGAACACCTGGGAGAGAGTCAACCATTCAACTTAAAAAAAAAAAAGGGCCCTGAAGCAGGGAGCCTGGTGATCAGGCTCCGAGGGTCCCACCCCGACAAAAACAAACAAAACAGCAATTGGAAACACTCGGGGTTGAGAGTTTCACAGCAAGCACAGCTGAACCCAGGATGGTGCAGCTCGGAGGGGAGGGGTGTCCGCCATTACCGAGGCACTTGACCCCTACGGAGGTACACTGCCATTGCTGATGCAGCCTGCCGTTGCCGAGGCAACCCGCCATAACAGAGAGAGTCCGCCACCACAGAGGCGGGCCATCATCACCACAGCAGTTCTAACCACACCCATATAAACAAGACTACAGGGAATTACACACAGCAGCAGGGCAGAGCCCACGGCGACAGGGCGGAGC
This sequence comes from Leontopithecus rosalia, assembly GCA_028533165.1. Taxonomy (NCBI): domain Eukaryota; kingdom Metazoa; phylum Chordata; class Mammalia; order Primates; family Cebidae; genus Leontopithecus; species Leontopithecus rosalia. The sequence goes on along the minus strand of JAPYYA010004105.1, from coordinate 1,498 downwards.
CCATGGCAGCTCAGCATAACCACTACAGACAGGCAGTGATTAGACTGCCTCCTTGCTGGGCAGGACAGTGCAACAGATACTCATAAATAAAGCCCTAACTCCCCAGGACAAAGCAACTGAGGAAAAAACAGGGGCTTTATGAGTTCTGCTGCAGCAGACTTAAATGTACCTGCCTAGCAGCCCTGAATGAACAACAGAGCTCACAGCTCAGCCTTTGAGCTCCTATAAAGTACATTTATAGGAGTATAATAATAGGGGTAGAATAGGAGTAAAATAAAATGAGAAGCCAATATTAGAGAAAAAAGCGCAAAAAGGAATGAACAAAGTCTCCAAGAAATGTGGGACTATGTGAAGAGACCTAACCTACGTATGATAGGTGTACCTGAATGTGACGAAGAGAATGATTCCAAACTGCAAAATACTCTTCAGGATATTATCCAGGAAAATTTCCCCAACCTAGCAAGACTGTCTCCTCAAGTATAAAGGACAGACAGTCTCCTCAAGCAGCTCTCTGACCCCCGCATATCCAAACAGTCACCTCACAAAGGACTGATCAGACTGGCATTTGGCAGGCATCATTCAGGGACAAAGATAGCAGAAGAAGAAACGGGTAGCAACCCTCATGGTTCTGCAGCTGCTATAGGTGTACCCCAGGCAAGCAGGGCCTGGAGTAGACCTCAGTAGTCCTACAGCAGAGGGGTCAGACTGTTAGAAGGAAAAGAAACAGAAATGCTTCATCATCAACAATCTGGACGTCCACTCAGAGACACAATAGGAAAATCAGCAACTACTCAGACGACAAGTGGATAAATCCACAAAGATGGAAAGAAACCAGCCCAAAAAGGAGAAAAACACCCGAAAGCAGAACACCTCACCTCCTACAAGGGCCCACAACTCCTCACCAGCAAGGGAACAAAGCTGAATGGAGAATGAGTGTGATTAAATGACAGAATCAGACTTCAGAAGGTGGGTAATGAGAAACTTCTGTGAGCTAAAAGAACATATTCTAACTCAATGCAAAGAAACTTAGAACCTTGAAAAAAGATTTGGGTAAATGATAACAAGAATGGAAACCTAGAGAGGAATATGAGTGAACTGAAGGAGCTGAAAAACACAACACGAGAACCTCACGAAGCATGCACAAGTTTCAACAGCCGAACTGACCAAGAAGAAGAAAGGATATCAGAAGTCGAGATCAACTCAATGAAATAAAACAAGAAGCCAAGAATAGAGAAAAAAGCACAAAAAGGAATGAACAAAGTCTCCAAGAAATGTGGGACTATGTGAAGAGACTTAACCTACGTATGATAGGTGTACCTGAATGTGACGAAGAGAATGAATCCAAACTGCAAAACACTCTTCAGGATATTATCCAGAAAAATTTCCCCAACCTAGCAAGGCAGGCCAATATTCAAGTCCAGGAAATACAGAGAATACCACAAAGATATTCCGCAAGAAGAGCAACCCCAAGGCACATAATCGTCAGATTCACCAGGGT
>JAPYYA010004104.1:0-12158 GCA_028533165.1 Leontopithecus rosalia | reverse complement strand
AGGGATGGCATGGGGAGAAATGCCAAATATGGGTGAAGGGGCAGAAGGCAGCAAAACACACTGCCACGTGTGTACCTATGCAACTATCTTGCATGTTCTGCACATGTATCCCAAAACCTAAAATGCAATTAAAATTTAAAAAAATAAAAATATTTAAGATTCACAAGGATACATACTATCAGTGTCCATCCAGTATTATCCATAGTGGTGAGGACTCTGGACAAAGAAATCCATAAAATGTTCTGGTCTTGGGAATAAAATGGGAGTGTTGCCTTCATTTGGCTTGAAACCATTAGCCATTCAACTCAACAAATTCCCTTTGTTTTGAATTAATGCATGCCACATAAACTTCTGATTACAATCTGGGTCCTTGGGTAGCTGCCTGCAGGGCAAAAGTGCTCTGATTGGAGAATACGAGTGCCCAGACCCCTCTGCAGAAAGAATTCCAGTATGAAGTAACAAACTGGCATTCTAGGGTTTTTTTAATACCGTATTTTCTATGACATTGATTGATGACAGTCCACATATTAAAGGTGATTCTAGGTTTCTGAACTTGTGTGGTAGAGGAAAATGATTTGATAGAAGATTTGATCTGTGTTTCTAAGCCTGCAAAGCAAAGAGAATATAATGTATTTGCCAAATTTCTAATTTAAAACCACAGAAATGTGTGGTCTTAGGACAAAGAGTCTGCCAGAGTCACTGACATTATTAATTTTATTCTGGGTTTAAATGAGAAGAATCATGTACAGAATTTCAGACTCTTCTGCAAAACAAAGGCTGTAAGTTATTTATATACATTTAGGAGTTACCAATACCAGTTACAGTCATGCGGTTTCCCTTGACAACCAATTATTATGCAGTGCTTTGGGATTCAAGGTTTCCTACCATAAGAAATAATCTTAAAATTTTGAAAACCCAATGTGCTTAAGGAGACTTCTCAGATTACTTTACAAAGTTGTTTTTTTTTAAGGGTAAAAAAATTGAACAGGATGGCTACAAATAAAAATCCTCTATGTGGGCTACAGTCTTGTGATTATTTTCACCTTCATATTTCTCTAACAAGATCTTGGGAATGGTTTCATAGCTCTGAATTTCATCTTAGTCTTACACCGTAATCATACTTCTCTCTTTAGAATTTCTTTTTACTGACAACCGACAGATAAGAAGATTGCAGTGTCTATCTTCAGCTAAGATTTTTTTTTCTTTTTTCTCTTTTCTTTCTTCTTCTTTTTTTTTTTTTTTTTTTTTTTTTTTTTTTTTTTTTTTTTTTTTTTTTTTTTTTTTTTTTTTTTTTTTTTTTACAGAGCGCTCTGTCACCCAGACTGGAATGTAGAGGTGCAATCTCAGCTCCCTGCAACCTCCACTTCCTGGGTTCAAGCGATTCTTGTGCCTCAGCCTTCTGACTATCTGGGATTGCAGGCATATGCCACCATGCCTGTCTAATTTTTGTATTTTTAGTAGAGACAGGGTTTCACCATGATGGCCAGGCTGGTCTCGAACTCCCGACCTGAAGGGATCTGCCCACCTCGACCTCCCAAAGTGCTGATTACATGCATGAGCCACTGTGCCTGGCTTAGCTAAGATTTTATTAGCCAGAACTCAGTGTGCAATGCAAGGCTTGTAGAAACCTAGGAATTCATAAATCAAATATGAAAATAATAAATTGAAAGAAAAATATGTCATCCAGCACAGGAACTGTCTCCTCAATCAAGTCTAACCTCTCAGTGTGGTCTCTGAGTTCTTCCACAAACTGCCCCCTACTCATGTATCCAGCTTCCCCTCGATCCCAGCTCCTCTCTGTTTTAGCCGGGCAAACTGTGTCTTTGTGTGGGTTCCCACAGAAGTGGACCACCAGTTGGAAGTGCAGGAAGTTTTGAAGGGAGGTGCAGGAGCCCCCGCAGGAGAGATGGAGAAATGACATGGGGAAGGCAGTAAAGGCAGCATCATGAAGCTGACTACCACAAGCACATTCTGATTAAAGGTATAAAACACACCCATCAGAATCATCTCACTAGGGAGACAAGGGAACTGGCATAGTTGAGGGCTGTTTGCTGGAGAAAGTGTTCGTTCCCCAGCACTTCCAGCCTGCAGAGCTTGGGTGCATAAGACAGCTTTCTGTGGTTCTGGAAAGTCCTCAGGCACAGAGATGCAACAGATATGGAGATGGCAGTGTCTGAGGGGAAAACAGGCAGATACTGAGAGTCTCTACCACATCTGGCTCCTTCTGTAAATAAGTCTGTGCATTCCCCGTTTTTCTCTTCAGAAAACTCTCTACTTTTCTTCCTTTAGAGTTGTCTCAAAACCTTTCTCTCTCAAGAAGCCTTCTCTGAGTAACCCTAACCAACGCTGAGAGCAGGTGTAAAGTGTATGTGCCTTGAATGAATGAGGAATGTGCCTTCTATGTGGGCAGGTTAGACACAAGTGCCATCCTCTAAGCAGATGCAGCCCCTGGGAACCATATGCTGGCAAGTGGACAATGTCTTTGTGAGAAGAAAATAGTACTCCTTCTGAAGCAGCTCCTGCTGGTGTACACAGCGTGGGGAGTGACGGAGGGACTGGGCTTCAGTCCATACATACCCCCTCGGCCAGGCACCTTTACGCAGTGCACGAACTAGACAACAGTGCCAAGGAAGCCCTGCTTGCTCTGATCACTCCTCTTCTCCATAGTTGTTCAGAATGTATAGATACTTAAACATAGTGGAGCATTCCAGCAGAGCTCCATCAGATCAGACACTGAATGTATAAAGCTGGCAGCAGCCGCCTAAGCATCTATTTGTGTTCATTAATGTGTATTGTGACTAAGGAGAGGGGAAATTAGGTGGTCCAGAACCAACTGAGTGAAGACACAGGAAAACAGGAAATTGAAGATGATATCTTGCCTGTGTTCCAACTGTCCCTGGGAGGCTACAAAATATTCTCCACCTAACTCCCAAGACCGTGGAACAGGATCTCTGTATAAACTTGACATGCCTGATACAATATTTCATCTTCAAAATGATATGGGAGAAAGAGGTGACAAATGGAAAGGAAATATGCGGCCCACAGTTCAGAGCCTGTGGGGAAATCTAGAGGAGTAGCAGTTCTGAATGTGTTCGCTCATGTGCTGTTTCCAAGTTCATGTCTGTGCACTACATGCAATGCTAAAGTTCAGTGGTCTTTTTTTTTCTTTGAACATTTAAAATTACATTTATGGGCCGGGCATGTAATCCCAGCACTTCAGGAGGCGGAGGTGGGTGGATCACCTGAAGTCAGGAGTTTGAGGCCAGCCTGGCCAACGTGGTGAAACCCCGTCTCTACTAACAATACAAAAATTAGCAAGGTGTGGTGGTGGGTGCCTGTAATCCCAGCTACTCAAGAGGCTGAGGTAGGAGAATCGCTTAAATCTAGGAGGTGGACGTTACTGTGATCACGACGCCATTGCACTTCCCGCCTGGGCAATAAGGGCAAAATCCTGTCTCAAAAAAAAAATTACATTTCTGACATTATAAAAATTAATTAGAATTTCACTTAAAATTGTTTCACACTATCACCAAAACTACTTTAGTGTTGATGTGGTCTTTCTTGGGATTGTCTTCATTCATTAATATGTATATGTCATTTTTACATAGTCATTTTAATAATTACATGATTTCTCAGTACCTATTATTCATACCTGCTTCTTGCTTTTCACTCTCAAAAGTAATTTTCTATCAACATCTTATTGATGTATATTTATAACAAATTGGGAAGTTAGGCATCACTGGCCATCTTCCATGTTTCACACCTAGAAACTCAAAACTTTCAGGTGTCTAGCTTTTGCAGTCCCTCCCCATAGCTAAGTTCATGCCACTGGCCTTTGTTGTCCTACCCCGGGCTGGGGGGTGATTCCTGAGCTCCGGTCAGAGGTGTCGTCAGCACATCTAGCTCAATACTCATTGATGCTGCAGTCACTGCTCTTGTACCTTTGATACCTGGCTGGACACCATGCTGGGTTGAGGGAATGACAAAGATGCACAAGACAGGTTCCTGTTCTCAAGTATTGCCTCACCGTGAAGTTTCTGGGTGCTCTTTTTTATACCCATACCTATCATGCTAACTCAATGAAACAGAATCATTAGAAATAGAACAGAATGTCCCATCAGAGCCTAAATGGACGAGGGAAATACAGAAACACGACCTTCCACCGTGAATTACCCCTCACAAAGGACATTTGTTTTAAGGACTTGATTTTGAAGTTTTTATTTCCAACAAAAATCCAACTAAAGGAAAAAGAGGTGGTTAACACAGTCAGGGGAACTTGAATGGGACGGTAAAGAGAGTAAAAGAGGGAAAAATTAAAGGGAAGGAAAATTGATTTAAACTGTAAGGTTCAGATGGAGAAAACTAGAGGAGAAATTGGAATGAAACTGTGAGCAATGGTATTTGCCAGTGCAGCCCTTATAAGTGTTTGGTACTCGCTTTGAGACTGGTCTAGGAAGCTTGGCATTTCTTTTTACTTTTGGATAATTGAGGTACAACTGTTGGTTATGAATCAGATCATCTGGATGTGCACGCTTGGTAGCCCGAGGATGCTTCAGCTGAGGTTTAAAGAGAAAATGAATTGGAGTCTTATAAACTAGGGGAATAAAACTAATGAAAATGTGGCTTGCTTTGAGAGCTGTTTACATCAGTGTTGGTGAGAAAATATAAAAATTATCAGCTGAAAAAAGGAGGGAGATTTAATAATAGATTAGAGAAAAGTAACAACAACCTTGATAAAGGTAGTGGTAACTTGGAGCATGATACGACATACTCATGACTCCTTACATAAAAGGGAGAGTGAGGGAGAAATGAAGAAATGCATGCTAGGTCATCACAGTGACCTGAGAATACTCCAATATTGATCTGCCTTTTCCTGGTTGATGAGTGGCACCAGCCTAGGTTCCAAATTTTGGCTCTATATTTTTCTCTTGGAAGAAGGACTAAGATTGTAGGGAAAAAACCGATTCCACCTTTTTAGTTTTGTTTTTATTATTTTTGAGATGGAGTTTTGCTCTCATTGCCCAGGCTGGAGTACAATGGCATGATCTTAGCTCGCTGCAACCTCTGCCTCCCAGATTCAAGTTATTCTCCCACCTCAGCCTCTGGAGTAGCTGGGATTACAGGTATGCACCACCATAGCTGGCTAATTTTGTATTTTTTTTAGTAGAGACGGGGTTTCTCCATGTTGGTCAAGCTGGTCTTGAACTCCCAACCTCAGATGATCCGCCCACCTCAGCCTCCCAAAGTGCTGGGATTACAGGCGTTAGCTACCACGCTGGGTCTGATTCCACCTTTTGAGGTAGAAAGCATTTCTTACTGAGCCTGGAACCTGTCATTCAAGAAAGCAGAGTTGTGCTTGGCCAAAGAATGACCACATAAACTCCAGAGACAGAAAAAATGACCACAGTGAATCAGAAAGAATTGAGTCTATTGAGAGAAATGTGAGTTCACAAGTATCCTAAATAGTTAGAAGGAAGCCTTCACAACGGGAACTAAAACCTAGTGATAGCCTGAGGCAGTGGCACACTCTTGTAGTCCCAGCTCCTTGGGAGGCTGAGGCAGGAGGATTGCTTGAGCCCAGGAAGTGATCGTGCCACTGCACTCCAGCCTGAGCAACACAGTGAGACTGCCTGGAAAAATAAAAGCACAAGTAAAAAGAAAAAGAAAAAGTAGTGATAATGTGCACACTAGCTTGCAATATTATTAGTTTAAAATTTTGTATTGATCAGCCCAAAGTATGTTGGTCGTACACTGGTACTTTGGTCATACCCCAGAAGATACAATTTAGGAGTAGGTTTGGGGAGAAAAAAATCTTAGAAAGATACATGTCAAACATGAAAAGTTGTTTTTTGGCTTTTGGTGGGTTTTTTTGTTTGTTGTTTTTGTTTGTTTGTTTTTGTTTTTGTTTTGAGAAAGAGTCTTGCTCTGTCACCCAGGCTGGAGTGCAATGGTGCAATCTGGGCTCACTGTAACCTCCACCTCCTGGGTTCAAGCGATTCTCCTGCCTCAGCCTCCCAAGGAGCTGGGACTACAGGTGCACACCAGCACTCCTGGCTAATTTTTTGTATTTTTAGTAGAGATGGGGTTTCACCGTGTTGGCCAGGCTGGTCTTGAACTCCTGATCTCAGGTGATCCGCCCACCTCAGCCTCTCAAAGTGCTGGGAGTACAGGAGTGAGCCACTGCACCTGGCCAAAAGTATTTTTTTAAGTAAGAGTGTACTTGTAGAAGGCAGGGTATACTTGTAGAAAGTGAGGGTAATTTTGTGGCTCTTTCAGTGCGATGGAAGATGGAAAATGTAAGTAAAAGGTGGAGAAACATTAGCTAGGCAATACTGAACAGAGAGGAAGTCTGATGGGATGGAAGAAGTGAAGGTATCAAGATTAGTTAATAGTAATAAAAAGCACAAACCCAGCAAACGCAGATTATCATGTATAGGTCACCAAATCCTTCTGAAGAGTGGGCCCAAAGGAAGAGGGAGGTTTGCCCGTCTCTTGGAAAAAGTGGGAAAACGTCTGGGCTGGCAGTGTCAGGCTGAATGAGCTCAAACAAGTGCAAAGTCAGTTAAGGTAAAAGGAGTTGGTGTTACAGCAAAAGAGAATAGGAGAAATGTCAAGAAATTAAAAATAGACTCCTTTTCATAGAAGATAAAGAATCAAAGAGTTATATAAAATAGGTGAGAGAATGAAAAGAAAAATAGAAGAATAGGAAAGTTTGTCTAAGTGTAACGACGTCTTAGAAATAAGTAGACATGTACCAAGTGCAAGCAGAGGACAGTCCCTTGCTAAACACACAACCAAAGGACAATGAAAAAGCAGACAACCCAGCATAACTCAGTGTTTGTGTGATCGTGACCGGCAGGGGCTAGTGTGCTGGCTCCGCTAGAATAAGAGGTCACCTGTGTTGTCCTGGAGGCCTCCCTGTCCACAGAAGGGAGAAGGCAGGAGCTCGTGCATTCAGAGCAGGACACATCCCCCATGCCTGCAGGACTCCCCGCCTCTCTCAGCAGGGCTGAGTGGGAAGCCCTGAACGGGGACACTTTGGACAAGAGCTCACACTCCCACTTCCCTGAACACTTGCAGCTGCTCTGTCAGTCTATACCTGGGGACCGTTGGACGAATCTCACTAGGCCCTTTAGTCTTGTGTGTGTAGCCAACGCATCATTCCTCATTCCCCACCCCGAATCCCCATTCAGCTTATGCACTGCCTTTCAACGCCATCCGCCATAGCTCTTCAACTCCCAAAAACTTTCCACCGTGCACTCTGGAGCTCAAGGCTACTCATCAGCAGAGCATTCTGCACCCCAGCCCTCTTTCCAAAATGTTCTCTTTGGCCGGGTGCAGTGACTCACGCCTGTAATCCCAGCACTTTGGGAAGCTGAGGCGGGCGGATCACCAAGTCAAGAGATCGAGACCATCCAGGCCAACACGGTGAAACTCGTCTCTACTAAAATAAAAATACAAAAATTAGCTGGGCGTGATGGCATGTACCTGTAGTTCCAGCTACTTGGGAAGCTAAGGCAGGAGAATTGCTTGAACCCGGGAGGCAGAGGTTGCAGCAAGCCGAGATTGTGCCACTGCACTCCAGCCTGGCGCCTGGTGACCGAGTGATTCTCTGTCTCAAAAAAAAAATGTTCTCTTCATCCTCATGCTCTAAAGATACTTATTTCTCTGCAGTCCTCTTCGGAGGTGATTGCTTGCTCTCCCACAGCCCTGGTCCCACTGAGCCTGGGGGTGAGTTAGATGTTCTTGTTTCCCATCACTAATCCCAGATGTCCTCTCTCTTTCAGACTCAGTATCCACTATCCACAGTCCCTCTGTCTGCAGGCATCTCTGCCACCTTCCCCCATGCTTTGAAGAGTTTAGGTCCTGGATCATCCCCGCCAACATTCCTAGAGATTTCTATACCCACATGGATGATTATTCCAGGAACCAGGACTCCAGGTTCCATAATACTCTCTTCTCCAGTGAACTGATCATCCATTCCACCTATGTGATTCCCGTCCATGGTCATATTCTAGGTCTTGTCATAACAATCACCTTAATCCCAACACAAGTTGAGTTTCAAATATCCCATTCTCTGAACACACCTCTTTCCTGGCCAGGGTCCCTGGAACACAGAGTCAGCCTGAGGCAAAGCAAATGTGCTGATGCTTTACTGAGAAAGAAGCAAGAATGAGGGAAAGGAGCAGTCAGGCAGGGAAGTCGAGAGAGCAACCACAAAGTGTGCTGTAGAGCTGGCAACGTCTTCCAAGACTATCCAACCGCGGAGCACACAGTGCTCCTCCAGGGAGGACAGAGGACAGTGGCATCTAAACACAATTCAGCAGGGGCGTGAAGAGGCCATTCAACTCCTTCTCAGGGCTTCTGGCGTTTTTCTCTTTGGTCAAAATCATCCCCGGGGAGCTTTAATTCCCTACAATTTGCAGGTCATATACCGACCACTCTGGGAAGTCGCAGGGGAAGCCAGAGCCACCACAGGTCCAGTCAGGTTGGACGTGGTATCAGAGCTGCCACAGCAACTATGGCAGTGGCTGTGACAGAAGCTGTGCTGAAGCCTTGTCCAACCCCAAGGGACCGCTGAGGCAGCCAGAGCGACGCCCATGACCACTGAAATGAAATGAGCCATCCCCAGGGTCAATCCAGCCAGAAAATAGGGCAAGAGGCTCAGGCCTCAGGAAAGAAGAGGGGAAAAGTCAGGTTCAACACGTCTGGGGTGCAGAGAAACTGGATCTTGCACATCCATCCATTGCAGCACGCAGATCTGCTCAGACCCATTCATTCCTGAATCTTGCGTGAGAAAAAAATGATGCTGTCACTTTTCCTTAGAAGGGAATTTTAAACCAATTCTTCAAGCTGATGGGCAATTCCAATCTCCCAAAAAAGGAGTTAGAAAACCAAGTTAGATCGCATTATTACAGCTGGTTGTAATTGATACCCAGGGCCATAACTGATCATCTCATGTTGCACCTCTACCAACCATTCCAGGTTTTCCTCACCCTCAGTCAGCACTTTGGCTGGTCTGGGTCACTGACCTGGTGAAGTGACCTAAGCCTTCAGCCCGCTTGCCATGCTTTTGTCAGGCCATGGTTGCTGGAATTAACTACTCACAGTTCTCACTGGGCAGAGAAGCACCAAGAAATGCCCCAGCAAATCCCCCAAGTTCCAAACATGCTCCTTCGCTCCTTCCTTCCTTCCTTCCTTCCTTCCTTCCTTCCTTCCTTCCTTCCTTCCTTCTTTCCTTCCTTCCTTCCTCCCTCCCTTCCTCCCTTCCTTTCTTCCTTCCTTTTCCCCCTTTCTTTCTTTCTCTTTCTCTCTTTCCTTCCCTCTCTCTCTCTTTCTCTTTCCCTTCCTCCTTCCTTCCTTCCTCTCTCTCTCTCTCTCTCTCTCTTTCTTAGATGGGGTCTCACTCTATTGCCCAGGCTGGAGTGCAGTGATGTGATCATAGTTCACTGTGACCTCAAATTCATAGGCTCAAGTGACCCTTTGGCCTCACCCTCCTGAGTAGCCAGGACTATAGGCCCACATCAGCAAGCCTGGATAATTTTGAAAAAAATTTTTATAGAGACAGGGGTCTCACTGTGTTTCCCAGGCTGGGAGCTGTTTCTTTCTCCATTATGCAATGGCAACCCCTGCCGGGCACGGTGGCTCACACCTGTAATCCCAGCACTTTGGGAGGCTGAGGCGGGTGGATCACGAGGTCAAGAGATCGAGACCATCCTGGTCAACATGGTGAAACCCCGTCTCTACTAAAAATACAAAAAATTAGCTGAGCACGGTGGTGCGTGCCTGTATTCCCAGCTACTCAGGAGGCTGAGGCAGGAGAATTGCCTGAACCCAGGAGGCGGAGGTTGCGGTGAGCCGAGATCGTGCCATTGCACTCCAGCCTGGGTAACAAGAGTGAAATTCCGTCTCAAAAAAAAAAAAAAAAAAAAAAGAAATGGCAACCCCTGATATTCATGTGACTCAGGGTCGACTACCCCTGCCAGTACAGAAATTCTTTGTCTGCTGATCCTCTGGCTTGAGGAGCCCAGAGTGGCCAAACATGACCATAGCTTCCAGTTCCCAGGTGGAAGCACACATGAATAGGTCTTCTCAGTGCCTGCAGCTACAGGAAACATGAATTCCACAAGTGGGTCATTAAGAGAAATGGTGTTCAGGGGCAGTGCTTCTATCACCTTGTAGCCACCCAGGCCTGTGTATTCTAGCTATTAAGGCGGAAAAAAACCATCCCAGGCCAGCATGGTGGCTCACACCTGTAGTCCCAGCACTTTGGGAGGCCAAGGCGGGTGGATCACCTGAGGTCAGGAGTTTGAGAACAGCCTGGCCAACATGGGGAAACCCTGTCTCTACTAAAAATACAAAATTTAGCTGGGCGTGGTGGAAGGCACCTGTAATCCCAGCTACTAGGGAGGCTGGGGCAGGAGAATCACTTAATCCTAGGAGGCAGAGGTTGCAGTGAGCCGAGATTGTGCCATTGCACTCCAGCCTGGGCAACAAAAATGAAACCTGTTTCAAAAAAAAAAAAAGGCCAGGCTTGGTGGCTTATGCCTGTAATCTCAGCACTTTGGGAGGCTGAGGCGGGTGGATCACGAGGTCAGGAGATCAAGACCATCCTAGCCAACATGGTGAAACCCCATCTCTACTAAAAATATAAAAAAATTAGCTGGACATGGTGGCACGCACCTGTAGTCCCAGCTACTCAGGAGGCTGAGGCAGGGGAATTGCTTGAACTTGGGAGGAGGAGGTTGCAGTGAGCCGAGATCGTTCTACTGTACTCCAGGCTGGCGATAGAGAAAGACTCTGTCTCTAAAAAAAAAATCCCATCCAGCAGCACAAGAGCAATGCATTCCTGAGAAAATTGCAATGCTTAACACCACCACAAGTGCGTGAAAGATGCAGGGTAGTATTCCTTCCACAATCCTATTTAATTTGTCCTTTTGGCAGATGCAGAATCTGATGAACTTGGAACATGACTATGGATTATTATACATGTAATCAGGTATGGAATCCAATGAGACCCGCAACCTGGATATAACTTTAACAGAACAAATCAATACAGCCTCTGGCCTCTAGAAAGTGTTTTCTTTTTTGTTCAAAAGCAAACTGCCTTTGTGTGGCATGACAGCTGTATTCCTTCACTGTTTTTCCTCAGGATTATGTCAACCTTCTTTACTCTGGTATAGTATAACCAGAAGGGGCCTCGATTACCTTGATAACCCACAGAACATTGCGCTGCTCCAACGCACTCATAATATTATGCTAATTGGACCTGGTGAGAAAGAAGTATCAAGCATCCCACATACTTTAGTAGAACACATGCGTTTCAGAAGCTGGCCAATAAACCCTGTGAAAATTCAGGGACCTGACACATAGGGAAGTTTCCAGGGGTCCAAGGCCTGTGGCATGCTGATGATAGCTTTAAAATGAGAGACAGGTTGCTTCGCCTTCCATTGTCCACTATGAATAAAGAGGCACAATGTTTTGTAGGCCTGTTTGGATTTTGGAGGCAACATATTCTACATTTGAACTTGTCACTCCAATCCATTCACCAAAGAATCTGTAAGGTTTACAGTTTTGTTGTTGTTTTAGACAGAGTCTGTCCACCTCCATCACCCAGGCTGGAGTGCAGTGCAGTGGCATGATCTCAGCTCACTGCAACTTCTGCCTCCCAGGTTCGAGCGATTCTTGTGCCTCAGCCTCCCAAGTAGCTGGGTTTACAGGTGTGCACCACCATGCCTGGGTAATTTTTGTATTTTTAGTACAGAAGGGGTTTTGCCATGTTGGCCAGGCTGGTCTCGAACTTCTGACCCCGCGTGATTCTCCCCCCAACCTTGACTTCCCAAAGTGCTGGATTACATCACACCGTACCTGGCCAGGTTTTATAGACTTGTGTAGGACCCAAAGCAAGAGAAATCTCTGCCACAGGTCTAAGTTATTCAAGCTTCCTTGTCACTTGGGTCATTTATTTTAGAAGAATGCCTAGAATTCCTCAGATCACTGAACTCCTAAAAATTTCACCAATGTGGCAGACCCCTGACTTCTTATAGGGTTTATACCCCACTTTCTGGCATGCATTTGTCTTACTGGGGCATCGAGAATATTTGACACTCTCTATTGTCCAGGTCTAATCAGCATGATGCCGTCAATATAGTGGACCA
>JAPYYA010004103.1:0-12159 GCA_028533165.1 Leontopithecus rosalia | reverse complement strand
AGAGAGATGCAAATCAAAACCACATTGAGATACCATCTCACACCAGTTAGAATGGCGATCATTAAAAAATTTGGAGACAGCAGATGCTGGAGAGGATGCGGAGAAATAGGAACACTTTTACACTGCTGGTGGGAGTGTAAATTAGTTCAACCATTGTGGAAGACAGTGTGGCGATTTCTCAAGGACCTAGAAATAGAAATTCCATTTGACCCAGCAATCCCATTACTGGGTATATATCCAAAGGACTATAAATCGTTCTACTATAAGGACACATGCACACGAATGTTCATTGCAGCACTGTTTACAATAGCAAAGACCTGGAACCAACCCAAATGCCCATCCATGATAGACTGGACTGGAAATAGGTGGCACATATACACCATGGAATATTACGCAGCCATCAAAAACGATGCGTTTGTGTCCTTTGTAGGGACATGGATGAATCTGGAGAACGTCATTCTCAGCAAACTGACACAAGAACAGAAAATGAAATACTGCACGTTTTCACTCATAGGTGAGTGATGAACAATGAGAACACATGGACACAGGGAGGGGAGCACTACACACTGGGGTCTACTGGGGGGAATAGGGGAGGGACAGTGGAGGGGGGAGTTGGGGAGGGATAGCATGGGGAGAAATGCCAGATGTGGGTGAAGGGGAGGAAGGCAGCAAAACACACTGCCACGTGTGTACCTATGCAACTATTTTGCATGTTCTGCACATGTACCCGAAAACCTAAAATGCAATTTAAAAAAACTATGCAAAGGACTTAAATAGACAATTCTCCAAAGAAGATATATAAGTGGCCAATAAGTGCATAAAAATGTTTATTAGTCATTAGGGAAATGTAAATGAAAACCACAATGAGATACCAGTTTGCACCCATTAGGATAGCTACGATAAAAAATGATAAATAGGCAGGGCATGGTGGCTTACACCTGTAATCCCAGCACTTTGGGAGGCCGAGGCAGGGAGATCACATGAGGTCAGGAGTTCGAGACCAGCCTTGCTAATATGGTGAAACCCCATCTCTACTAAAAATACCAAAATTAGCTGATCATGGTGGTGCACGCCTGTAATTCCAGCTACTCAGGAGGCTGAGGCAGGAGAATTGCTTGAACCTGGGAGGTGGAGGTTTGCAGTGAGCCAAGATTGTGCCACTGCACTCCAGCCTGGGTGACAGAGTGAGACTCTGTCTTCAAAAAAAAAAAAAAAGATAAAGATAAATACAAAGTGTTAGTGAGGATGTGGAGAAATTGAAACCCTTGTGCATTACTGGCAGCAATGTAAGATGGTGCAGTAACTGAGGAAAACAAGTTCGGTAGATCCTTAAAAAGTTAAGGATAGAATTACCGTATGATCAAGAAATTCCACTTCTACATATATATACAAACAAATTGAAAGCAGGAAGTCAAACATACACTTGTATGCCAATGTTTATAGCAGCATTATTCATAATAGAATCCAGCCTCACCATCATTTAAAACAACCATTCATTCTTAAGGTTAATTTAGTACTTTCAAAAACCTAGGAGTAACTGTGGGCATAAAAGGCAGAGGGAAGTGGTTGAAGGTGGCAGCTAGCAAAGCGCCAATGGTGTGAGATCAAGCGGGCAAGGGCTATAAGGTCACAGGAAAAGCAATGCTGAAATGTATGACAACAGGGTCCCGGCGTGGTTAGTAATCCAGAAAGCCAGAAGAGGGTTGAGGCCCAGAGGACAGACGACGGCCTTGATAAGAATGAAGAGAGGCTCCTATACAGGGCACCCTTTCATAAAGAGAAGGAGCAGGAATGGGGCATTGCCTTCCTGTCTTTATTTCCAGCTCATTTTAAGTGTTCAATAAAGTATGCTAAATGCTAAATATGAATGAACAAAAGCACTGGTATTACTCTACCTCTCCAATTTGTTCCAAGGTAGAGGAATTGTTTAGCTTTGCCTCTAATCCCCCCAACACCTCCCACCATGTTAATTAATAGTGAGTCTCTGGTTTGGTGACATCTTAAGCTGCAACCTCAGCCTATCGAACCATAAAAATTAACCTGAACCTGTCTCCATACAAAATATCATTATTGGGTCTTTAACTACAGATAAGTAAGTTTCCATGAATACCTTTTATCCAAGTGTTTTAATAATAATGGTATATCTATTCAGAGAATTTATGCAAAGTAACTTCACGTGCCTTATTTTCACTTAAAGCCTCACAACAAATCTGACAGCTGGGCAGGGCTGGAATTATTATGCCAATTTGACAAATCAAAAAGCCAGAGAAATTAAATTAAAAATAATTAATGGGTAGTAGGCTTAATACCTAATCTGTGCAATGAACTCCTGTAATGCAAATTTGACTATAAAACAAACCTGGACAAGCATCTCTGAACTTAAAATACAAATAACAATAAAAGTTAAATGTAAAAAACTTCTCTCTTAGTACTGTTTCTGCTGTATCCCATAGGTTTTGCATGTTGTGCTTTCCTTATCATTTGTTTCAAGAAATGAAATTCTGACGTATCCTATAATAAGAATGAATCTTGAAAACACTAGACACTACTGCAGACACAAAAGGACTCCACTTATATGAGGTACCTGAAATAGGTAAGTTCATTGGGACAGAAAGTAGAACTTTACTACAAGAATAATATTTTCAAAAATTGTAAAAGAAGGCTTCTGACAGTTCTGGTTGCTTAAAAACTTGAAAAAAATCCAAATGTCATTCCATGGGTGAGGGGACAAACAAAATGTGACACATCCATATGCAATAACATGGAAAGAGGTATTAATACATGTAACAATAGACGAATTAAAAAACCCCATTCTGAGTGAAAGAAGCCAGTTCTAAAAGGTACTGTATGATTCTATTTTTGTGGCATTCTTGAAAGGACAAAACTACAGTCAGGAAGAACAGATCAATAGTTGCCAGGGGTTACAGGTGAAGGGAGGATGCGGCTCTAAAGAGGTAGCATGAGGGATTTTGGAACTGTTCTGTATCCTGATGAAACTCATAGAACTGCATACCAAGAGAAAGTGAATTTCACTGTGTGATCTAAAAACTTAAAAGTACTGTGATACCATAATAAAAAAATTAACATGAGATTTAAGAGTCTAGAACTCTACTATAAAAGCCTTACAAACTGTTTAAAGGGCTTGAAAAGGTGATAGAGAAGAAATCCCATATATTAAAATTAAGCAGTTTATTCTTCTAAATTATCTATAATTCACAAACATTTAAAGAAAGATGTATAGCAAACTTGTATTTCAGTAAAGCAAAAGCATGTTTCAGCCCCTGGCCTTAATCACTACATTCAGATCAGAACTTGTCCTTAAAGAGAAAAAAAAAAACAAAAAAATATATATATACTTATGTGCAAAATCAAACTCAGATCATACTAGGTTCGACTGCCATATTGGGCTGTTATGTGGCACAAGTGAAATAATGTAAAACAAAGTCATATGAAACTGCCTTATTACTAAGGTTTCAAAACCACAATTGAACGAGATGAGATAGCCTTTAAACATTTTTCTATGACAGTTCCCATGATCATAGCTACCATCAGCCAGTGTTTTGGGCTCTTAATCTGTTGTGTCAGGTTGCCTAATAATACACAGAGACAGTGATTGATCAGTGATTATAAACCTAGGCAAACAAACAATTCTTAACTTTGCTGTTAATGAAACAGCATCAAAGATCAGAAAGGAACTGCTAGTATCTGGAATGACTGTACACTTGCTTCCACTGGGTTTCAGATTCACTTCCCTTTTCTGTTCTCTGGAGACAGAGCACAGCTGTTAAGCATCGTTTTATAAGTGTTTTCTTCTAGAAATTTCCCAAGGGCCATTACTAAGTGTGAGAAATATTGGGAAGACCATAACAGATTTGTATATGAGTCACTTTCCATCTGCATCAGGTTAAGTGCACTTACAGCAAAATTTTAATAAAATAAGAAGGGAAAATGAAGCATTTAATTATTGCTTAACTGGAGATTACTATTTTTAGATTTTCAGTTGCTGATTATCCTTGCATATAGGAAGGCAGAATTGTCTTCTCAAGAGTACATTGTCACAGAGCCTTGAATATTGTCCTTCTAAGATCTCTTTTCAAAATTTCATGGTTCAAACAGAAGCTCTCTGTTGAGTTCCCTGCATTTGTAAATTGTAGAACAGGCACCGTCATGGCTGAAGTGTCTGCTAATTGTCAGAGGTCCTGAAAGTCCCTCTCCATCTTCAGAAGCGGATATAGTCACAGCCCAGGGCACTGTACCTTCCCTAACGGGACTCTAAGTGATTCATCCTTGAGGAAGGTTCAGAAGCAGCCAGGACAGGGCCACCAGGTGTGCTGGTGGAAGGAAACTTGCAATATGTTGAGTTTTTACAATTTAAACTCTGGACATCTAGGGAACTACAAATCTGATGGGGTCAAACAGGACATCACAGCCTTGGTGAAAAGAATTGCTGGCATTTCCATTCTCAAATTAAGCAAGGCTCAGCCCTAGGTTCTCTTGAAATACTGCAATCTCAAAATGGTATGAGGAGTTGAATGTTGCAGGAAAGAAAGCCAGCTTCAAACTGATTTGTTCCAAGTCCAGAAAAGCTTGTGGCCTGGTTTTACCATCAAGCAATTGTTTTAAGATTGCATAGAGCTTACTGGAGGATGTGTTTCCTTTATAATTACCTCATAAGAATGTAGATTGGGATGCAGAATAAGAAAAGTGTGAAAAATATAAGATTACCATTTCGATGTAGCTTTCTTCCTCTTCTCTGGAAACAGGATTAGCAAAAAATCTTGCAGAATTAATACCATTTCTTTCTGGAGAGAGAAAGCTGGTTCGACTGCTAAGAATAAAAATATAGATGAGGTCAAAGCAATGTCTTACAGCTGCTCTGAAAGCCAGCCAGGAACTAACATGGCCCCCACGGGGTTTCGGCCCTCCCCTTCCAGACACAACTTCTTTCCGGCCAAAGCAGTTCCTGAAGAAGCAGAAACTGCCCAACAGTTTCTGCCCCACTCTGGGGCAAATGGCTCCCAATTCACAAAGGCTGCTTTTTTCCCCCAGGCTCTCTATGTAACACAGCTCAGGAGCTTTCTAAACAGATGAAGGCATCATATCATTTAGCAAAAAATCACTCCTTTTGGGCCTTCTTGTTTCTACTGAACGTAAGGAAAAGCGAGGAAGTATGGCCATTCCTCCGACAGGACAAGGAGTCTGCTAATCAACTTCCCTCCTTCTCCTGTGTCAGAAGTATGGGCTGAGTCACTGTCTTGGCTGGAAATACAGCTCATCGCAGAATTCTGCTTTACAATGCAATTGTGTTTTGTAGCATTTAGAGTGAACCGAGAAACTCCTGAGCCAAGCTCAGGACTAAAAATGCAACTTCTAAAAGGTGAGATGAAAGAGTGCAATTACATTTTGAAGTCTGTCTACCCGGCCCATGAATCTGGGAGCTCCCTTGTCCTACCCCATTCACAAAGCTGGGCTTGGGCCATAGCTGATTCCACTGAGACTGGGGAACACAGTTCTCTCTCCCCAGCAAATCTGAATTGGGATCGAAAAAGAGCCCATCTTTGGTACTGGAATTGTAGCATGTAAACAAGTTCAGGAGGTATGGTAGAGCTATCTTCGACCATGAGGATTGTGCAACAGAGAAAAGAATACTGCAAAGACAAAGGAGTGCACAGATGTGAAGAGTGAAGCAGATGTGAGCAGATTCCTTGGGTTCCCAACAGCACACTAGTTCCTGATTCCATAATCCTGGGAGACCCAGTCATATTCCTTCCTTTGTGATCTATAAAACATCTCTTGCTCTCAATAATAAGCCTCACCCTTCCTTTGGCTTAAACTATACTAAGTGGGCTTCAACTGCATTTAATCAGAGGCCTAACACACACCAGGGGTGTTCGGGCTGGATGAGGCTCTTTTGAGCAATCAGAGTCTTACCAAGGCACAGTGTGGGTCCTGGTAAGAGATGCATGTTCCCGGATGGTGGAGAGATTTCGCAGGTCCAGGGGAGGTGGCCGCGCTACAAGACAGTGTGCAACATCCAGGAGGTGAAGGCTAGAATTTAAAGGCTGTAAAACTACGACATTTCACTTTTCCAGTACAGCAAATCACATTTACTAACAGGCAGCACTGATGATGAGTGTGAATTTTACTGTCCTCTACCCTGCCTCACTGAGATTAAAGACAAATACTGAGCAAATGGCCACATTACCTGCTGCAGATAACAATGTAGCAATGCATTATTAAGTCTCTGTATATCATGCATGCTTCTAGCTGTCGAGGGCACAGGATGAACAAAGCAGATGAAAGTCTCTGATCTTGTGGAATTGCAACACCTATCTCACACTTGATGTGTCTAAAGTGGAAATGTTATCTTTCTTATCACAGGCAGAGATGATCACCCAGATCCTGGTCTTCCACACCTACAATCCCTTGTGCACCTGATGATCCTTCTGCCTAGAACATTCTTCCCCATTTCTTTGCCTCCAGACAAGATCAGGCCCCACAGCATGGGCTCTGAAGTTCTTGTACTTACCCTTTACAGCACTCCCGCAGTTTGTGACGATACATTCATCTATGATTGATCTGGGCCTACACCGTGCTCCAGGAGTACAGGGGTACATCTGTTTGTTCACTGCAGTAGCCTTGACACTAGAGAAGCACTTGGTATCTGCCCTGACCCTTATCTCACCTCAGTGGTCCATCTTCCTGAGTTAGTCCTGACCCAGGTGTCCACCTTGGCACACACCTTTGTTAGGGATGCAGCAAAAGAGGCCTCTGGAATGAACTTGGCTTTGTCGGCTGTATCTGCAAGGCCACAGTGCCTGTACATCCCCAACTCCTATTATCATGACAGTCTGGGGCAGGAAGATGTCCCAGCCCTTCCGATTCCATCCCAGCCACTTCTTTGCTGACCTGATACTTTCCAACCCTCAGGGGTGGTTTCTCTAGGTCTTCCTTTCCAGAAACCTTTTCTATGCAACCACCAGAACCTTGCTCCCCTGGTCAAGTGCTTACATTTCCTCTGAGGCTTGAGATCTCTATTCACTGGGGGAGGTTCCAGGTCTGCAGGTAGCTCAGGCAGTGGGCTTGAGATGCTTCCTGAGCTCATTGGAATGTAGTCATCAGGGCTGCAGTGGGGTCCAAGACCAGAGGCCACGGCCTGGGGGCTCATCGGCATATAGCT
Source organism: Leontopithecus rosalia (assembly GCA_028533165.1). Classification (NCBI taxonomy): domain Eukaryota; kingdom Metazoa; phylum Chordata; class Mammalia; order Primates; family Cebidae; genus Leontopithecus; species Leontopithecus rosalia. Next base: position 4,979 of record JAPYYA010004103.1, on the reverse strand, counting down.
GTCTTCAGTACTGGTTGAAGCTGTGGGGTATGTCGGGGAGAACCTGCATGGCTGCAAAAGAATCGATACAGATTGGGAACCACAGACCAGTCATAGAGACTGCTATCAGAGGGCAGCCAAGGCTGCACATATGGGTTCAGTTCCAAATTATCCAAGTATAACTGTGAACTTCCTCAGGAAAGTCAGACAAGCCTCTAGCTCAAGTTCTGCCTCTGAACTTACCATTTTAGTATAGGCGATAACTCTTCAAGATCTGACACTGGAAGACAGAAGGTTATGAATTTATGCAAATGCTTTAAGTATCAAGTGGTGCCTTAAGTAGCTATACCAAGTTGAACAGGTGTCTGAACCATTAGAACCAACAAGGCCCTTATGGAACACCAAGTCCCATAGTTCTCAAACGAGTTCAAGTCCTCAGGGACTCAGAGTGCTGAATCTTCAAGATTTCAGGGGAACATATACATATCAGGCTATTTTAGTAAAATTGATGCTTAAAGGAACCTGCGTGAACTTACCAAGTTTAAACTAAGCCGCTTGTCTCGGTGTCTTAAGGATTGGCCTTCTACATCAGCTGCAAGAAATAAGCCAAGGTGGTGAGAAATGCAGGACAACATCAACTGAAACTAGAGTCCAAGTCCCTATGTACCCCAAGGACCTGTGCTCAGCTCCAGAGAGGCAGAGAAGCATAACACATATACACAATGCTTGCTATTGGAGTCTAGCTGCGCAGTCAGAACACGTTTCCCCAACCGTGAATCAGTGACTACCAGGATTAGAAACTCATCAGTTGGCTGCGATAAAGAGGAGATGTTCAGAAGGCAGATACCTGGGCCTATACTCAAATGAGACATAATTTGGAGGAATTTAGCAGCTTGGAGATGACAGTTGAAACCATAAGAGTAGATGAAAGTAGGTTGCAAGTGTTGAGAAAAGCACAAAACTCTAGAGAATCCTAAGATTCGAAGAACTAAGAGGTAAGTCACTGAAGTATCTTGAGAAAGAGCAAACATAGATTAATGAGGAAACTTGGGGGACATGGTACCAAGAAAGCCTCAAGAAGGAAAGAATGGCCAATGGTGTTGAGTGGTGCAGAGAAGTCCAGCAAGGGCTCCCAGCATGTGGTGGCCAGAGCAAAGCAGCCCTGAGCCCTCAAGAGCTTGGAGGTGTGAAAAGTCAGGCAGCCTCTAAGAAATAAACTTAAAATTTGACATCATCTTAAAATGCAAGGACAACTCCCAGTTCAGAAAAATGTGACGGAGACAGATGGAATTAAGTATATATATTATACATACATATATGTGTGTGTATATATGGATATAGCTATGCTTACATGTTTGTAAAGATGTATAAGCACTGGTTAAAAACTACTCTGAAGTCACACTGTCTAGTTTTAAATCCCTACACCACCACGTATTAGCCGTGTGACACTAGAAAAGTTACTTAAGATCTCTATGTCTCAGTTTCCTAATTTGTAAAATGAAGCCAATAATAGAACCTATTTCATAGGCCTTCTGGAAAGGCTAGATGTGTTGGTGCCTGTAAAGGACTTAGAACACTGCCTAGAACACAGAAAGTACATAATAACTCTTAGAAATTATAATGGAATAATTTCTTATTAGGAGATTTGCATGTGTGAGCACAAGCCCCTGACTCCCTTTCCACTATGAGACCCTTTTGAAGTCACCAAAGAATATAAATATAGAGAAAACCATGAATCAAAGGCATAGGTGTAACCCATTTGCTTCCAAATCTGCAATTGTAAACAGTGCTGCAATGAACATATGTGTGCATGTGTCTTTATAACAGAACGATTTATAATCCTGTGGATATATACCCAGTAATGGGATTGCGGGGTCAAATGGTATTTTTATTTCTAGATCCTTGAGGAATCGCCACACTGTCTTCCACAATGGCTGAACTAATTTTCACTCCCACCAGCAGTGTAACGGCGTTCCTATTTCTCCACATCCTCTCCAGCATCTGTTGTCTCCAGATTTTTTAATGATCGAGAATGGCTATTATCAAAAAGTCAAAAAATAACAGACACCGGTGAGGTTGCAGGGAAAATGGAATGCTTATAAGCTGTTGTTGGAAATGTAAATTAGTTCAACGATTATGGAAAACAGTGTGGTGATTCCTCAAAGACCTAAAAACAGAAATACCATTCAACCCAGCAATCCCATCTCTGGGTATATATTCAAAGGAATATAAATCATTCTAACGTAAAGACGCCTATGTTCATTTCAGCACTATTCACAATAGCAAAGACATGGAGTCAACCTAAATGCCCATCAATGACAGAGTGGATACAAGAAAATGTCCATACCGGTATAATCTTCTTAAAATACAGCTAGGAAAAGACAATCAGCATCAAGGTTCTTACAGTGAGGGGGCTCAGATGAATGGCATTCAGCCAGAAGACATTGGTAGATTGCAAGAAGAGATAGAATAATTAAAACGTAATCAGGAACTTTTACAAAGTCAGCTGACTGAAAAGGACTCTATGACTGAAAATTTGAAATCTTCCCAAACATCTGGCACAAATGAAGAGTCTTTAGCAATAGCTTCAGCTAGAGATTCTGAACAAGTTGCAGAATTAAAACAGGAACTGGAAACTCTAAAGTCTCAGTTAAACTCACAATCTGTGGAGATCACCAAACTCCAGACAGAAAAGCAGGAACTGTTACAGAAAACAGAAGCTTTTGCAAAATTAGTTGAGGTACAAGGAGAGAATGAGACTGTTAATAGCCACCAAAACTACTGATATAGAAGGAAGACTGTCAGCATTATTACAAGAGACTAAAGAGTTGAAGAATGGAATTAAAGCTCAGGATTCATCTCACAGTAGCATTGCCATTTTACAAACTGAGAAAGACAAACTAGAGTTGGAAATTACAGATTCTAAAACAGAACAGGATGATCTCCTTGGTGCTCTTGGCTAATCGAGATCAAAAACTACTTTCATTGGAGAATAAACTCAAGGATCTTGGTCATCTGGTTGAAGAAAAGGATGAACTTGAATCCAGAGACCAAGAGGATGAGGATGACGAAAGATCAGAAAAAATAACTAATGGATAGGCTTAACACCTGGATGATGGAATAGTCAACAAACCCCTATGACACAAGTTTATATATTTAATAAACCTACACATGTACCCCTGAACTTAAAACAAAAGTAAAAATTTAAAAAAATTTTAAAACTACAATGAGATTATTATCTCACCCCAGTTAATATGGCTTATGTCTGAAAGACAGGCAATAACAAATGCTTGTGAGGATGTGGAAAAAGGGGAACCTTGTACAATGTTGGTGGGGATGTAAATTAATACAACCACTATGGAGAACAGTATTGAGGTTCCTCAGAAAGCTAAAATTGAGCTACATATGATCCAGCAATCCCACTGCTGGGTATATGCCCCAAAGAAAGGAAATCAGTGTATCAACCAGATACATGCACTCCCATGTTTACTTCAGCACAGTTCACAATAGCCAAGATTTGGAAGCAACCAAAGTGCCCATTGACAGAAAATGTGGTGCATATATATGCTGGAGTACTCTTCAGCCATAAAAAAGAAGGAGATCCTGTCATTTGCAACAACATGGATTGAACTGGAGGTCATTAAGGAGGTTAACAGGAGGTTAAGTGAAAGAAGCCAGGCACAGAAAGACAAATGTCACATGTCCTCACTTATTTGTGGAATCTAAACATCGAAACAATTGAACTTATGGGCATAGAGAGTAGAAGAATGGTTGCCAGAGGCTAGGAAGGGTAGCCGGGGTTAGGGGCTATGGGGGAGGGGAGGATGGTTAACAGATACACAAATTCATTGGAAAGAATAAGACCTACTATTTGATCACACAACAGGGTGACTATAGCCAATAATAACTTACATTGATTTTACATTTGAAAATAACTAAAAGAGTGTAATTGGATTGTTTGTAACACGAAGGATAAATGCTTGAGGGGATGGATACCCCATTCTCCATGATGTGATTATTTCACATTGTATGCCTACATCAAAATATCTTACGAACCCCATAAATATATACACCTACTATGTACTCACAAAAATTAAAAAGAAAAAAGAAACTATAAAAGCAAGAGCAAACCAAAGTGAAAAATAGTGTAAGGAAATAAATAATAAAGATCACAGCAGAACTACAGAAAAAGTTGGTTCTTCAGAAAGTTAAACAAAATCAATAAACCACTAGACTAAGTGGTTTACTCACTTAGTCAGTAACCACTAGACTAAAAAATAGATAAATAAAATCAGAACTGGAAAAGCAGACATTATGATAAATGCCAAAGAAATACAAAGTGTCATTAGAGATTGTTTTGAGCAGTCATACACTAACAAATTTGAAAACTTAGAGGAAAAGGATAAATTCCTGGACATGTAAAACCTACCAACATTGAATCAGAAAGAACTAGAAAACCTGAACAAACCAATAATGACTAATGAGATTGAATCATTAATTTAAAAAAAAAAAGGTCTCCCAAAAAAGAAGAGCCCAGAAACTTGATGGTTTTACTGCTGAATTCTACCAAACATTTGAAGAAGAGGTAACACCAATGCTACTCAAACTATCCTCCCCAAAAATGAAGAGGAGGGAATCCTCCCTAACTCATTCTAGAAGCCCAGCATCACCCTGATACCAATACCAGACAAGGACACACACAAAAAATAAAAAAACAAAGAAAACTACAGGCCAATGTCTCTGATGAACATAGACGTAAAATCCTCAACAAAATACTAGGTTTAATATCTAGGTTAGGAAATAATCTGTACAACAAATCCTGTGACATGACTTTACCTATGCAACAAACTTACACATGGATCCCAAACCGAAAATAAAAGTTTTAAAAATAAAAAATAAAAAATACTAGCAACCTGAATCAAACAATACATCATACAGATAAGTCACTATGATCAAGTGGGATTAATCTCAGGGATGCAAGAATGAGATACATCACATCA
>JAPYYA010004102.1:0-12160 GCA_028533165.1 Leontopithecus rosalia | reverse complement strand
CACAGGGAAGGGAGTACTACACACTGGGGTCTATTGGGGGGAATAGGGAGGGACAGCAGCAGGGGGAGCTGGGGAGGGAATAGCCTGGGGAGAAATGCCAAATGTGGGTGAAGGGGAGGAAGGCAGCAAAACACACTGCCACGTGTGTACCTATGCAACTATCTTGCATGTTCTGCACATGTACCCCCAAACGTAAAATGCAATAAAAAAATTTTAAAAAAATTTAAAAAAGAATTATCCAGTATTTAAGAGTGTTGGAAAGCAATTTTATCCATACAAGGATTTAAAGACAAACTATTAAAAATAAAAACATTTATAATACATTGTAAGGGATACAAGTTCAAAAGAAAGGCAAATGTAAAATTTGACATGAAAATTATAAAAGATGGGAGATAGAGAATGAAAGTGCAAAGGTTTTGTGCATGATTAAAGTCACGTTGTCATTAGCTTAAAGTAGCCCATTATTAAGAATAAGATATTTTATGTAAGCCTCATAATGACCACAAAGCAAAAACATAGTAGTTGCACTAAACATAAAAAGAATGGATTCAAAGCACTCCACCACATAGAACCATCAGACTAAAAGGGAAAATAGCAAGACAATTGGAAAGGAACTACAAAACAATGAAAAAATAAATTACAACATGGATGTAGCAAGTCCTTACCTATCAATAATTACCTTGGTGTAAATGATTATATTCTCCATTAAAAAGGCATAGAATATCTGAACGGATAACAAAACATGATACAATCATATGCAGCATACAAGAAACTCATTTTACAAGTAAGGACACAGATAGACTGAAAATGGAAGTATAGTAAAAAATATCCCATGCAAATAGAAACTGAAAGAAAACAGGGTAAGCTATGTCTGTATCAGAGAAAATACAATGCCTATATCAGTCTTTAAGCCAAAAACTATGAAAAGAGACAAAGAAGGTCATTACATAATCAAAAAAGGGTTAATCACCAAAAGACATAATAATAGTAAAAATGAAGGGACTTCAAAAAGTTCATGGAAATATGAGAATCAAATATAAAAATACAACATATAAACAAAATTTCTCAACATAAACTTCATCAACTTCAAAATACTTTTGTAAGCAATGATATCAGCCATTTAATTCATCCCTGCAGAACTGAGGATCCTGAAAATTTAACCTAGTTAATGTAGTCTTTTTTTACATTATTAACTGAAGAAAAATTGGTGCCCTTTAAATATTATTTGAGATTAGGGAACAAACACAAGTCAGAAGTTGTGAAATCAAGACTGTGGGAAAAATGCCTGATTATTTCCCATTGAAACTCTTGCAAAATTGTCCTTGTTTAAAGAGAAGAATGAGCAGGAGCATTGTCATGGTGGAGAAGGACTCTGGTGAAGCTTTCTTTGTCATTATTTTTCTATTTTTAAATTTCTTTTAAATGTCATTTAAATTTTAGAAGAGTCTTAGATTTACAGAAAATTTGAGAATATAGTACATAGAATTCTCATACACCCCACATTCAGTGTCTTCTATTAATAACATCTTACATTAGTATGGAACATTTTTCATAGTCAATGAGCCAATAACAATGCACCATCATTAACTGGAGCCCAGAGTTTGTTCAGATTTTTCTAGTTTTCACCTAATGCCCTTTTTCTCTTCCAGAATCATATCCAGAATATTGTATTACTCACCTCCCTTTTTTTTGAGGTTAAGTCTCACTCTGTCACTCAGTCTGGAGTGCAGTGGCATGATCTTGGCTCACTGCAACCTCTGCCTTCTGGGTTCAAGCAATTCTTTGGTTTCTGCCTCCTGAGTAGCTAGGACTACAGGTGCAAACCACCATGCCCAGCTAATTTTTATATTTTTAGTAGAGACAGGGTTTCACCATATTGGCCAGGATGGTCTCCAAATCCTGACCTCATGATCTGCCCATTTTGGCCTCCCCAAGTGCCAGAATCATAGGCAGGAGCCACTGTGCCAGGCAATCATATCTTAGTGCATCAAACTACATCCTGTTCAGACATGTTATAACAAATTAGTATAAATTTACTTTGGTGTAAAAAAAGCTTAGAAACCTCTTTGTGGAGTGTGGTAAAAAATAAAAATTGCAAAAAAAACCTTTGAAACTCATGCAGTTTTTTCATAATACGCATTTTCTATGAACTTTTTAAATACCCTCATATATGCACCCACACTGGAGCACCTAAATACATAAAGAAATTAGTAAGTGATCAGAATGGAGGGATAGACTGCAACACCATAGTAGCAGGGGACTTTAAGACTCCACTTTCAACAACAAACAGATCATCTAGACAGAAAACCAGTAAGGAAGCATTGAACTTGAATAATACTTTAGACCAAATTGACCTAATAGACATAACACAAGATATTCCATACAATAGCAGCAGAATACACATCCTTTTCATGGTCATAGGGAACATTTTATAGGGCATACTATATGTTAGGTTACAAAAAATGTTAACAAATTTATAAGAATTAAAATTATATCAGCTATCATTTTGGATAATGACATGAATCTAAAAATAAATAAAAGGAGAAATCTAGGAACATATAAAAACATCTGGAAATTAAACCACATATTCCTAAGTAACCAATGGGTCACAGAATAAATAAAAAAGGAATAAAAATTATATTGAGACAAATGAAAATGAAAATGCAACATACCAAAAATTATGGTATGAGCAAAAATATTCTTAATAAAGAAATTTCTAAATATAAATGCCTAGATCCAAAAAAAGATTACAAATAAACAATCAAATGTTACATCTCAAATAACTAAAAAAGAACAAACTGATCCCAAAGTAAGCAGAAATAGGAAAATAACAAAGGACAGAAACAAATAAAATGGATGATAGAAAAACAATAGAAGAAAATCAATAAAACTAAGAGTTAGATTTTCAAAAGGTAAAAAATATTGACAAACTCTTAGATAGACAAACTAGGAAGAAAGAGAGACTACTAAAACAAGTGATATCAGAAATGAATGAGGAGACATTACAATGGATACCTCTGAAATACAAAATTCTAAGAAATGACCATGAATAAGTATACACCAAAAAAATTGTATAATCCAGAATAAATGGATAAATATCTAGACACAAGTAATTTATCAGGAGTAAATTATGAACACATAGAATATCTGAACAGACCAATAACAAGTGAAGTGATTGATTAAATAATTTAAAATATTTTCCATCAAAGAAAAGATCAGAACCCAGGCTTTAGTGCTGAATTATACCAAATATTTAAAGAAAAACTAATATTAATTCTTTGCAAATGCTTTCAAAAAATTCAAGTGTAGGAAATATTCCCAAATGCATATTATGAAACTAGCATTACCTGAATACCAAAACCAGGCAAATCCGCAAGAAAAAAAAGTTATAGGCCAATATTCATGTTGAACATAGATGTAAAATTCTTCAAAATAATATTGGCAAATCAAATTTAGAAACACATTAACAGGCTCACTCACCATAATTAAGTGAAATGTGTCCCTGGATGCAAGAATGGCTTAACATATGCAAATTAATAAATGTAATGTAATACATTTAAAAAATAAAAGATAAAAACCATATGATTATCTCAATAGATGGAGAAAATGCACTCGACAAAATATAAAACCATTTCATAATAAAAAATCTATTAGGTATAAAGGGAATGTATCTGAACTCAATAATGAACATATATCACAAACCTGTAGCCAAGAGTCTTAATAGTGAAAAGTTGAAAGTTTTTCTTTCAAGGCCAAGAACAAAAGAAAGATACATAATCTCTCCACTTTTTTTTTCAATATAGTACTGAAAATCTTAGCTAGAAGAATTAGTAAGAGAGAAATAAAAGAAATCCTAATAAAAAGAAGTGAGATCATCTCTATTTGCTGATGGTATGATCACATATGTAAAAATTCTTAAGGACTCCACCAGAACACTATTAGAACTGACAAAATAATTCACTAAAGCACAAAATCAACATACAGAAATTAGTATAATTTCTACATGCTAACAACATATATGGGAAGGAAATTTGTTGAGATCCCATTTACAGCAACAGAAAAATTAAATACTTAGGTGTAAATGAAATAAAGGAGGTAAAAAACTTGTACACTGAAAATTACAAAATACTGATGAAAGAAACTGAAGAAAATACGAACAAACAGAAAGATATCCCATGTTCATGGACAAAAATGTGGATTAAAAATCCAAAGCAATATATAGATTCAATAAAATTCCTGTCAAAATGCCAATGTCATTTTACACAGAAGTTAAAAAAGGAAACAAAACTATCTTTATATTTGTATGGAGTTATAAAAGACCCCAAATAGTAAAAAGAGTCTTGAGCCAAAGGAATAAAAATTATATTGAGACAAATGCAAATTGAAACACAACATACCAAAAATTATGGTATGTGTAAAGCATTCTTAAGGGAGAAATTCAATTGATAAATGCCTATATCTAAAAAAAGATCATGAATAAACAATCAAATGAATTGTTTGGAATAAAACTGAAAGCACAACACTCCCTCATTTAAAAACATATCATAAACTAATTGCAATTGCACACATGAACAGTACTGGCATAATAACCAACATATTGATCAGTGAAACAGGATCAAGATATAAGACATAAACTCATAGAATTATAGTAAGTTGATTTACAAAAGGTATTATTATCTAAGTATATTTATAGAAGTGCTTTTGATACCTTTGGAGAAAGGACAGTTTCTTCAATAAATGCTCTTGGGAAAGCTGGATGTCCAAAAGCAGAAGAATGTAACTAGACACTTACTTCTTACCATATTAACTCAAAATGGATTAAAAAATGTAAACCCTGAAACTGTGTAACTACTAGAAGAAAACATAGGGGAAATGCTACACAACATTGGCCTGGTCAAAGATTTTTTGGTTATAATCCCAAAATCATAGGCAAAAAAAAGCCAAAACAAACAAATGGAATTGCATCAAACCAAAAAGCTTTGCAGCAAAGGAAACAATTAATAGAATGAGGAGATAATTCATGGATTGGGAGAAAATATTTGAAAATAATACATCTGATAAGAGGCTAATATCCAAAACACATAAGGAATTTGAAACAACTGAGCAGTAAGAAACTAAATAACTCCATCAACTAATGAACAATGTACCTAAATAGACATGTCTTATAATAAGACATACAAATAACCAATAAATACATTTAGAAGAATGGTCATTATTGATCATCATGGAAATGTAAATTAAAACCAAGAAGAGTTGACTCCTCACATCTGTTAGAATAGCTATTGGAAAAATGATGAAAGATAGCAACTGTTGGCAAGGGTGTGGAGAAAAGGGAGCCCTGTGCATAGTTAGTGGAAATGTAAGTTAGTATAGTTATTATGAAAAAATGTATGGAGATTTCTATAAAAACTAAAAATAAAACTGTATTATTTAGTATTCTCACTTCTGGGTATATATCCCAAATAACTGAAACCAAAAATTGAAGAGATAACTGGACTTCCTTGTTTATTGCAGTCTTATTCACAATGGCCAAGAGATGCTATCAACTCAAGTGTGTATCAGTGGATGAATGGATAGAAAAAATGTGGTATATATACATAATAAAATGCTATTTAATTTTGAAAAATGGGGAAATCCTGAACATGGATGAATATGAAAGAAATTATTCAAAGTGAAGTAAGACAGGCACAGAAAGACAAATACTGTATGATCTCACATGTGAAATCTAATAAAGTTGAACTAATAGAAGTAGGGAGTACAATGATGGTTACCACAGACAGGAAGAATTGGTTTTAAGATTTATTGCACAGCCGGGTGGCTATAGTCAATAGTAACTTTGTATGTTTCAAAATAACTAAGAGTATTTTGAAATGTCTCATCATAAAAAATGATAGGTAAGAGAGGTGATAGACATGTTAATTAGCTTGATTTAATAATTTTACAATGTATATACATATATCAAAACATCATAATGTACCCTCAAATGTATATAATTATGATTTGTCAATTAAAAATTATAAGAATAATAAATTTTAAAACTTAAGTAATCACAGCTATAATGGGATTTCAATTCTGCCCTTCTGTTGTGGTAACAATTTCAGATTTATTTATTTCTTTTGAGACAGGGTCTCAATATGACATCCAGGCAGGAGTGTAGTGGCATTATCTCAGCTCACTGCAGCCTCTGCCTCCTGGGCTCAAGTGATCCTCCCACCACAGTCTCTTGATAGCTGTGACTACAGGTGGGCACCACTACTCACAGCTAATTTTTCTTTATTTTTCATAGAGATGGGGTTTTGCCATGTTACCCACACTGGTCTTGACCTCTTGGGCTCAAGAAATCCACCTGCTTTGGCCTCTTAAAGTGCTGGGATTACTGTCATGAGCCACCGTGACTGGCTTGAGATTCTTTTTAAATAAAATATTGTTATGACATCAAGAAAAAAAATTACAGTCAGCTCTGAGAACAAAGTCCCACAAGCCATTAGCTTAACAAGACAGGGAATAGTTTTTCAGAAGAATATATAAAAGCATGCTGTGAAGTCTGGGAATAGGCCCTCCATCAGTGGTACAGCATGCCCATGGTATCATCAGGACTCAGGATCCTTCTATTCTTACACTTAGCCTTTTTAAGGATATACTTATTGTCTCTTAGTTACAAGAGAGCAGCTGAAGCTACACTCTTCACAACTATATTCGAGGAAGGAGGAAGGGAAATGGCAAAGGACAAAAATTGCCTGCCAGATGTCAGCCTCCTTTTAAAGAGCTTTTGCCTAGAGCCTACTCAATAAATTTGGCCAGAACATAATCACATGGTGTCTTAGTCTGTTTGTGTTGCTATAAATGAATACCTAAGGCTGGGTAACTTATGAAGAAAAGAGGTTTATTTGGCTCATAGTTTTTCAGACTGTACAAGAATCACGACACCAGCATCTGGTGAGGGCCTGAAGCTTCTTCCACTTGTAGCAGAAGAGAAGGGGAGCTGGTGTATGCAGAAATCACATGGGTATAAAGGAGCAGATGAGAGAGAGAAAGGGGAGTGAGGTTCAGGCTCTTTTTAACAGTCAGTTTTCGTGGGAACTAATAGAGCAAGAACTTATAAGTTACTTCAAGGACAGCATCAAGCCATTCATGAAGGTTCTGTTCCCATGACACAACCACCTCCCACCAGACCTCAACCCCAACATTGGGGATTGAATTTCAACAGGAGATTTGAGGGGACAAATATTCAAACTATATCACATAACCACCACTACTGCAAGGTGGCAGCTAGGAAATATTAACTTGGGAGTATTTCCACTGCAAATAAATTTGGAATCCAATTAATAAGGATGTGAGCAAGAACAGATATTAGCTAAGCAATGAAAGGTCCATATCACGTCTACATATGTACTCCATGTTCTTTACACTGAACTATCTCACCAATTGTACACTATTATGTTCATATTTCCTTGACTTTGCTTCTTTTTTGCTATTTCCTGTGACTAAAATGTGCCTGTCCTTTTCACTACCAGTTGAAAACATAACTGTTTGTAAAGATACATCTCAGCACGTACTCTATAAAACATTTTTCATCTTCTTCCTCAAAATTCATTATTCCCTCTTCTATTCTCCTAAAGATTTTCTTCTTATCATACAGTGCTTATCTAGAGTAATGTAAATTACATGAGTTTCACATACTGTCTTTCTCCAGCATGTTTTTAGCTATCAGAGATCAGGAACTTATTCTATTTATTTTTGTGTCCCATATCAGTGCCATGTATATAGTAGTTACTCAATATATTGAATTTACATCAATTACAGTGATGTAAAGAAATTCAATGTTTGGTAGGAGAGACAACCTGTTTTTATAAATAACATAATGAATGAATTTGGGAAGAGCCAGCCAGGGCCTACAGGAAGTGCAGTGGGAGTTATCTCTGTGAAATTTGTCAGAGGCTGACATAATTATGTATATTCCCTATTTCCTTGGTCATTTTGGTGTCAAATTTGTCACTGATATGGCAGCCCTGACTCTGGATCTTTGTTTCCTCAGCTATTCTTTCTCCGTATATTCTTTTTTTTTTTTTGAGACGGAGTTTCACTCTTACACAGGCTGGAGTGCAGTAGCGCAATCTCGGCTGACCGCAACCTTCGCCTCCTGGGTTCAGGCAATTCTCCTGCCTCAGCCTCCAGAGTAGCTGGGATTACAGGCATGCACCACCATGCCCAGCGAATTTTTTGTATTTTTAGTAGAGACGGGGTTTCACCATGTTGACCAGGATGGTGTCGATCTTTTGACCTCGTGATCCACCCGCCTCGGCCTCCCAAAGTGCTAGGATTACAGGCGTGAGCCACCGCACCCAGCCCGTATATTCTTTAATCTCTGTCAATTTCTGACTTCTTTGTTAAATATGTACTCACCTCTTGTACAATAAAATAAAACATTTTTTCTTTTGACATTAATTTGCTCTTTAGTTTCATGTTTTTTTTTTTTTTAAATCTTATGCTCACCAACTGTTCTGCTTATTTTCTGTTTCCGCTTCAGATCAAGTCTTCAATCTTCTCCACGATAAATGGATTACACCAATGGGTTTGCAAGGCTTCAGGTATAACTTAGGTTTGCCCAGAAGGAGATTAGAAGGAACACAGAAATTGAAGTGAATATTCAATTCCTCAATCTTGAGGAGTCTATTTAGCTTACTGTGTCTTTTGACTACAGTTCACTGCTTCTTTCAAGACAACCTGGTTTTCTGACATCCATTCAGGCTTCTTTACTGTTCTCTCAGCCCTTAGCCTTTTGGAGTGGTAAGAGTTTAGTTGTGGTTCCTCAAGTTGTAATTCTTCTTTCTGTAAATAAACCCTTTTAAATCCTGATGGAATCCTACTGTGTACATTTTTAACAACATGAATTTCTTTCTAACTCTATACAACCTGGATTGCCTCTATTCTCTTTAGTAACGTAAGTTATTGATACCTAACAATGACATCAGCTAGAACTCTGAAAATCTATTTCAACCCACATACTCTTATTTTAGAAAAATGGTGCTTGTTAGGAGGACATCTGTGAGTTGGCCAATGAAAGCTTTGGACTAGAAACAGGCTACAAGCCTATATGGTGCAATATCAGTGAAAGATTAAGACTGTTTTTTATATTTATCAAAGGAAAGTGATGTGAAATGGTCAAGTAATTAGAAACAATCTAAGGCTTCCATACTACAGATTGTAGTTGGATGCCAAGAATTTATCTATATTCCAAGAGCATATACCTTAAAAATCCACACTTGGCTATACCATAGCTTATCAATGGAGAAATTAGTTACTTTACTAAAATACATATCATTTAACCTCATTAACTATAAGGTAATTTTTACCCTAGAAACCTGACAAAATATAAAATTGTAGGTAAATTTTATATATTACCTGAAAAATGTAAAATAGATATGTAAAATGTAAAAATCATAGATAACATTGCATAAATGAATTTCACAAGTTTTAATTCTTTTATGTATAATTCTATTAAATTTTCTTAAACAAAATAAAAACTAATTATAAAAATGAAAAGCATAAAATACCAGCTCATAATCGGTATTATTTGATGATATTGATATAACTAAGTTAACTCGATAACTTAAATTTTAAAACATTTAGCTAAATTATTCTATATCTCTAATTTGATTTTTTAGAAGAGTAAAAATAATATAAAAGTAAATTAGAATCTTGTGCTGTTTTCACTGCTGTATATGATCAATGGGAAACTGATAGAAGACAAGGTAAAATAAAGATTAATTTTTTAAGATCCTCCTCCTATAGTGCTAAGCAGGTAATAGTTCTAGACTAACTGACCACAATTCGCCTTTAGCTACCTTGACCTAGTGGCATTGCTCTTGTTCTCTCCATTGAGAACACATGAGTAATATACCTTGGGTACAATATCTGGAAAGATATACTGAATGTCAACAGTAGTTACCCTTGGGTGGTAGAATTTTAGATGGTTCTATTATTTCTCTTTTGGTTTATTTGCATTTCTAATTTTTATCTATGATGTATATATGTTTCATGCAAAATTAAAAAGACATAGTCAAAAATCTCAGAATGGTCATTTTAAGAATTTCTTCTGATAATAATATATATGCAAAGAAGTCAGAATTAGATCTGAGCTGCCTCTATTAAAGTCAACATTTAAATTTCATAGATTTTAGAATTTACTTGAACTTAACTTGATTCAACTTAGAACACCCTGGCTAGCACCTATTATGTGTCTTGTGTACCATGCTAGGCCCTGAACAAAGATGAAGAGATGTACTTTGTATCCTGGAGGCAGCAATAGAGATATGACAAATTTTAACAAAAGTAAAAAAGAGAGAGATGGAGTAGGATGAACCCTACTCTACAGGTGTTCAATTAAACTACAGAACAGGCCATTATTACTTTTTATTTTTCTTTTGGGAAGTGACTTTTAAAGAGTTTTAACAAAATAGCAATATTGGCATGAATTTTTAGGGATGAATAAAATCTTAGCATATAAAAAGTTAGAGCAGCATAGAAAGGATACATGAATTTGTAATGTAGGAAAAAATAGTCAGATGAAACCATATTTCAGTGCCCCTCAAATACGTGACTGACAATAATATAGAAGAGGAAATGCTCTATGTTCCTTTAGCCAGCAGGACTAGGGTATATCTCTCTTTTTAAAATCACCTATTGTCAATTATGTCTGTGATTTATACCAATGCTTTGCTAAGATTCAAAACTTTCAAATACAATATTGCTATTGGAGAAATGAACCATTTTATGAGTAACACTTTTTGACCTGGTTTTTAGGAATTATCTGTCATCAAAATGCAGGTTGCTTTCACATATACATATAAATTAAATCAAGCCCACCACAGTTTAATATGTGTCTTTAAAATGTGTGTCTTTGGTCTTAGTTTTATGGCCAAAGTAACATGATGTCAATTGTCTGTAACATTATAGGTTGTGAATGGATGAGAAAAACTAGAAATTGGAAATTGTTACTGAGTAAAATATGTGGAACAATTTATGTTGATACCTGTAGAGACTCGGAGATTTTTTTCTTTCTGCTAATTTCATCAGTGAACTTAATACAGAATACAATCAGAGTCAGAAACGTTGAACTGTAGAAATGAGAAAGTTTACAACAAGAAACCAACAGCAGAACTCTATATCTGCATTATGATGTTCACAAATAGACAAAAGTTTATACACTGTCTTTAAGGCTGGAGTTATGAATCCATGTTTGAAATCAGAAATTTGGATAAGTATTTTGAGCTTTCATTTGTGATTCTTCAATCTGAAAAAAACAGAGTTTACATTAAAATAAGAAGAGCCCATAAAGAGGAAGCAAACCCCTTAGGAACATATGCAGGTTGAAAAGGAATTTATTCAATATGGTGTTTGTCCATTGCTACAAAGACTTCAAAGTCTGTAAGAAATAAAAAATGAAATAATATAGCTCTTGGAAAAAACAGTGCTTTCCTATAAATACCAATTATAAGCAAACATGTAATTTTTAAACTTGAGTATGTTAGAATCCTACAAGAAAGCTTTGGTTTGAGTTTTCTCATTAATTGAAGATGGAATTAATGTTTTGTAAATTTCTTAAGCTATGATTAGAAAATACCTTAATAAGAGGGGCAGGCATAATTACATTTGCCTTTAGTTGATTTTACTGAAGTAACTCAGATTAAATATCCTAATTTTCAAACATGCTTATATCTGTAAATTTAGGGAAGAAACACTATGTGTGATACTGTTCTAGGTATTAAGAAAAAAAAAACAAGGTAATGAACAAACTATTAAATCATGAAGGACAGGGCCATAGTAGTAAAAGGCGTATAGCAGAGGGCATCAGAAATTAGACTGAATTCATTCCACAACTATGCATGAGCTACTATTTACTTGTTATTATTCTGGGTGCTGGGAGCACAGAAGGAAACACGTAGAAAGGCAAAACAGAACAAACTACTTTGACAAAACCTATTGTTGAGGAAAGAGTCAGAGGACATTATATGAAAAGGACTTGATTTGACAGTGAGAAGATAAAGGATATCTCCTGTGCTCACTTCAATTTTATCAGCAAAATAGTAATTAAGATAACCAGAAGAGAATGTGGTAGAAGGTGGTTGATGTGAAGAGAGAGAGAAAGGAATAAAATACT
>JAPYYA010004101.1:0-12161 GCA_028533165.1 Leontopithecus rosalia | reverse complement strand
TGCCAAATATGGGTGAGGGGGCAGAAGGCAGCAAAACACACTGCCACGTGTGTACCTATGCAACTATCTTGCATGTTCTGCACATGTACCCCAAATCCTAAAATGCAATAAAAATTAAAAAAAAAAAAAAAAAAAAAGAAAATGGTAATTCTCTCTAGCCAAAACTTATACCTCAAACTTTACCAACTACTTCAAGAGATTCACTATCACAAAGAGAAAGCAAAGGAAAATACTTTGTGGAAAACTTAGGCAAAATAAAATCTGCAAGAAAATTGTTTCCTTTTGATACATTTTTGTCCATCTATATAAATTCCTAAGGAAGTAAATGTGTTGGGTGCAGCAAGAAGATGGGATATTGAGTAGTAAAATACACACACACACACACACACACACACACACACATAAATATAAGCTATATTTATTTTTATACACACAAATGTAAATAAATGTATATATAGCTTAGTGTCAAAGTCCAAGCGTTGGTCTTGAAGGTGTTGGGTTCATGAGTTCTTAGTACATTATTCACAATAATTAGTTAAATAACTGGCTAATGCTGGGCCATGAGTAGACAAGTGATAAGAGTCATGAGCCAAGAATTATGATAAATCATAATTTGTGTCCCTGAGGTCTTATTAAAAATAAAATTTAAATATAACCATATTACCAAAATAATAAAACAAAGACATAAAACTGTAGTGTTTTGTCCTATCCATAAAAGTATATAGTAATGAATAGGCTAAATACGAAAATAAGCTTATAATCAATAGAGCATTTTATATAATTGAAATAAATGGTAAAATCATTTGTAACATTTCTCTAAAAGATAATTTCTTACTTGATTTTCCACTTTTATGATTCTTCACATTTTTATTTCTGCTATAGTCTATTAGCTGTGGTTTTGATTTCGGTTCTCTTAGCCAGCTAATATCAGTCTTGCTGTCATCACATCTGAACTCTGTTTCAGTATCACTAAACAGATTTTTCTTTTTATGGTTTGTTATAATCTATTAAAAAAAGTTTGAAATACATGAAGAAATAATACTGTGTCATTATGTGTCATGCAAGGTAAGTTAAACCAAAAAATAAAAATTAAAAAAACAAAAAAAACCCGAAACAGGAAAACTTGTCATTTTTTGACATTCTAATTTAAGATGGCTTTAATAACCTATCCAAGAAAGTCACTTGGAAATCCAGATCAGATACTGATATTTGTATTTTGGTGTTGATGTTGTTAATTCAAAGTTAAATTAACAACTTACTTCCAGAGAGATATAACCTAATATATCAAAAAAATAACCAAGTTGTCATTTATTAGATAATCACAAATAGCTGAAAGACCATAAGAAAATTCTTAATAGGAATGTGGATAATTGCATAAATAAAAGAATCAAATTTTTTTTTGTTTTTGATAATCTTTAACATTAAAAATTAAGAGAAATACTATTTCTAATAGACACACTGAGATAATATAACTTACTTTTTTATCCTTTGTTTTGACAGAAGATTCAAGTTCATCATGATTCCTTAGACCTACCCTTAAACAAAAATAAGTATTAATTTAAAAATACCCTTTGGGAGGCCGAGGCAGGCGGATCATGAGGTCAGGAGATCGAGACCATCCTGGCTAACAAGGTGAAACCCCATCTCTACTAAAAATACAAAAAATTAGCTGGGTGTGATGGCACATGCCTGTAGTCCCAGCTACTTCGGAGGCTGAGATAGGTAAATCGCTTGAACCTGGGAGGCAGAGGTTGCAGTGAGCCGAGATAGCACCACTGCACTCCAGCCTGGGTGACAGAGCTAGAGACTCTGTCTCAAAAACAAACAAACAAACAAACAAAAAAAACCCCAAAAAACAAAGAACCCTCCATACTTGTTCTCTTAAGGTAATACACAATGGACAATTAGACCTGAGTTTTCAGTCTTAACTCTTTCACTAATTAGCTGTATTACTCTGTCCAAGCCACTTATCCTCTCTGACCTCAGTTATAAAATAACTATGTTGGATCAAAGAACTACTAAGTCTTTTCAGGTTTATGATCTAGGATATACATCTAATATTTAAAGTGAAGATAATCTGCATATTAATCTAAAGAATAAATGCTGAAGTAACAGAATCATAACAGGAGTAATCATGACTAGCATTTTAATTCACTCTTCTAATTTATTAAAAAAAAACCTCTAAGACTGGAAAGAGGTATTTAAAAAAAAGGAGACCGGAATATTTTAACCTAATAAAAACACTTACAATCTTATTGACTTATCCACACAGGCTTCTTTAGCTGTAGCTTGAAATTCTTGGATCTATATTGTAAATAAACATTAAAAAAAGTTGTCAGTGTCAAAATAAGATAAATATTAAACAAAATCTAGTTTTGCTTCACAAAATCATAAGATTTGACATAAAATTAACTTTACTATAACATTTGTATTTAAAAAGAAAACTAATACAATAGAGTACAAAAAAATTAACAGTATTTTTCCATCAATAAGAAAGGTGACTTTCTTGGTAGTGAAACCTTTCTATACCACAATTGCTTGCTTTTCTCTACCTTATTAAAAAAAAATTGAAAAAAAAAGCCACCTAAATATACCTAGGCTGGTTATCCAAAATGTTATCACATATTTCTTAAAAATTTTAAAGTATATAAGGAGACACACATTAAAAACATACTATCTAATAGCTGCATGGTAAATAAAATGTAACTTCTGAGTAAATATAAAACATCTATTGATTTTTAGCTTACTCCAAGTTTTATGATAGGGTCATCAGCTCCATTCAAATTAAAATTGTAAACATCATTCCTGTGAAAATGAAAATAAATATTAGCTCCACTTAAAATAAATGCATGTGGTCTCCTCAGATATGAAGAAAATGAAAACTATTTACAAAAAATACTTACAATGGGCATTCAGAAGTAACATTAACAAAAGTAGTCTTCAGTTTTCTGTAGCTTTTTTTCTGAACTTTTTCCTAAATACAAAAGAGGGTTATAAGAAATCATTAAATGGCTAACAGGTGTATAAAAAATGCTCAACAGCATTAATCATCAGATAAATGCAAATCAAAACTACAATGAGATGTTGGCCTGAGTTAAAATGGCTTGTACCAAAAAGACAGACAATAACAGATGCTAGTGAGGATGTGTGTCTCATAACATTGTTGTTGGGAATGCAAATGGTGGTACAACCACTGTGAATAACAATGTGAAGATTCCTCAAAAAAAAACTAAAAATAGAACTACAATATGATCCAGCAAGTTACTGGCCTTATATCCAAAAGAAAGGAAATCAATATACCAAAGAGGTTATCTGCACACCACGCTAACTGTAGCATTACTGAAACCTAATTGTCCATCAATAGATAAATGCATAAAATGTGGTATATGTGTATATATAATGGAATATTATTCAGCAATAAATGAGAATGAAATCCTGTCACTTGTAGCTACATGGATGTAACTGGAGACCAAAGTAAAGTGAAATAAGTCAAATACAGAAAGACAAATATCATATGTTCTCACTCATAAGTGGGAACTAAAAAAGTGGATCACATGGAGACAGAGAGTAGAACAGTGATTACCAGAGGCCAGGAAGAGTAGGAAGGAGTAGGGGGAAATTAAGGGATTAAAAAGAAAGAATATAAATATATTACCAGTGAAATGTACACTTAAAAATGGTAAAGATCATAACTTTTATGTGTATATTTTACCTTAACAAAAAAACTCATACATTACCCTATGTGGCAAACAAATAATGTGCAATTAAATTAATTTTTATATATTTTTCTAGTTGTGCTTCGACTAATATAAATCTGACATTTGTAACATTCTCCTTAATATAAACTGAATAAAAATATATGTAAAAGAAATTAAATTACCACCCATAAAGATAATTGCACTCCTAGGGGCAGAAGTAGTGGCTAACATCTATAATCCCAGCACTTTGGGAGGCCAAGGCAGATGGGTCACCTGAATTTAGGAGTTTGAGACCAGCCTTGACCAATATAGTGAAACCCGGTCTCTACTAAAAACACAGAAGTTAGCTGGGTGTGGTGGCATGCACCTGTAGTCCCAACTATTCGGGAGGCTGAGACAGGAGAACTGGTTGAACCTGGGAGGCGGAGGTGGCAGTGAGCTGAGATCATGCCACTGCCCTCCAGTCTAGGGGACAGAGTGAGACTCTGTCTCAAAAAAAAAAAAAAAAAATTAAAATTAAAATTAAAAAGATATCTGCATTCACTGTTCATTGTAGTACTATTTATAATAATCAAAACATGGAAACAAGCTACGTATTCACTGACAGATGAACAGATAAAGAAACTGTGGTACATGTATATATCCAAAGAAATATTTTCAGCCTTAAAAACAGGATATCTTAAAATTTGTTATAACATGGACGAACCAAGAGGACATTATGCTAAGTGAAATAAGCCAGACAGAAAGAAAAATACTGCATGATCTCACTTATATGTGGTCTTAAAAATCAAATCCACAGAAATAAGAGAATAAAACAGAACAGTGGTCACCAGAGCATGGAGGTGGGGTTGGGGTGTGGAAATAGGGAGATCAAAGGATACAAAGTTGCAGATGTGTAGGATGAGTAAGTCTAGATATGGAATGCAGAACATGAGGACTATAAATAGTATGGTACTGTATAATACACAAACTGTATACAATACAGCATTGTTTTAATCGATTGTTGCACCAACCTATTATATTTGGGATTTCTGCTAAGAGATTTTGTGTGTTCTTGCCACATACACACAAAAATGAATTAATATATTAATTTGCTTGTTTATAGTAACCATTTCACTATAACATGTTAGCCACCTTAAATATATATAATAAAAAATAAACATTCACTTTTTCTAAAATATTGAAGACAAAAACGAAAAACATAATGGAAACTATTGTAAATCTAATAAAATCCTTTAACCTTAATACTTACTGACATTGTTTTATGTAGAGAAATGACCTCCTTATTGGAATTCTGCAAGCTAAATTTTGATGGTGCCAAGTAAAAGAAGCATTTTCTTTGAAAAACAGGTTAGAGAGTGATTTTGAGTACTTGCTACTAAACCTGTCAGTGGTTATCATTCATTTAGCAATATTCTGAAAACGTCATATCAAATTCCATTTTACCACTATGCTGTTTTAGTGTTTATGGTCAAATACTGAGTTTGACTACAGATTTGGTGAAGTTAAGTAAAGAACACCTACCTTACTGAGTTGTACAACAGGTTTGTTTGAAAAACCACTGTAAAGAAAGATTTTGTCAAAATTGAAAATGCAATTAAGTATCAATAGAATTTTTTCAGAAGTCATTTTATATAAACCATATTTATGTCACTAAATCTATATTCAATGTAACAGTAATAGTCTGATATTTTTGTAATTTCATTCACAGTAAATAGCACTGTAATAGATCATTCAAAGCTGAATCAATGCAGCAGAAAGTGTGAATTTAAAATGAATGGTTCTGTCATAAGAGTCATTTATTTGTAACCTATATAAGAAGGCTAAAATTAACTTAAATTTTAATTAACAACCTGACAGTCTATAAATGGACATTTTGTAATAACAGAATTAATCTTTAGAAATACTGCAAAGAATGCACTATTTACTACAAAAAACTCTCACATCTGGTTAATTTTTGTATTTTATTAAGCAATATATTTAAATATATTTAGTTTTTTCATTATTAGATTCAGTAAGTATAATTCTAAAATGTCTGTATCCTAAAGATTTCTAAAATACTATGTTGTGTTGATACATGTTTTTTGATCCTATATAAAAAGTAACTGGACAATAGAATGACAAATTTCAAATTTACTTCCCTTCCTGTGTAATTTAAACACCTACTATTTATAAAAGTATTAAGTAACCACGTGTTTTCTACTGAAAAGTTACATTATTTGAACCTATGTTTAAAATTAACTTTTAAGTTGTGTAAAACAACATAGTTGTACTTACAAAAATACTCATCTCTGAAACTTAAGAACAAACCTGTTAGTCAAAGACTCCTTTAATTTTCTTGTAGACTTTATGTCATGTTTTGTTTTGTATTTTTTATTGATTTGGCTTATCAAGGATTCTGCTGAATCACTAAATTCTTTCCCTTTTGACTTTTCTCTCTGAAAAAAAATTGTTACTTTTAAACATTACCAGTTAACCTTCAAAGGAAAAATAAAGGCTGAAAAAACTTTTAAGATAAATCTGGTTCTATTTATACCTACAAAGAGAAATAAAGAGTCAATTATTTATTTAGTAAGTTGGAGCTTTGTTAGACATTAAAATAACCCAAAATAAATATTTTAACAGAACTGTACATACTGCTTTGTAGACATTTTTTAAATGTCAACATTTCTACACATGAGAGTAAAAACGAAGAAAAGAGAAGCCATGATAAACCTTTAATCCAGTTAAGAAGAAAAAAACAGAAATTACTATCAGATATGAAAGAAGGGCCATCACTGCTAATCACACAGACATTAAAATGATAAGTCAGTATTATGAACTCCATGCCCAGAAAGTTGATAGGCTATATGAAAAGGACCAATTCCTCGAAAGACACAATCTACCAAAACTTACGCAAACAGAAACAGATCATCTCACTAGGCCTTTATCTATTAAAGAAATGGAAGGAATATTTGATATGCTACCAAAACAAAACACCAGATAAGAGTTCACTGGTGAATTCTATCAAACATTTAAGAAAGTAATTATGCCAACTCTCCACAATCTTCTAGAAGATAGAAGAGTGGGAACTACTTTCTAACTTAGTCTATGAGGCCAGTATCTCCTTAATACCAAAACCAAAGACATTACAAATAAAACTACAAACCAGTATCTCCCATAAACATATACATAAAATTCCTCAATATCAGCAATATCAGCATCAAATCCTACAATGTATTAAAAGAATTATAAACCTATGATCAAGTGGAATCTATTCTAGGTATGCAAAACTGATTCAACATTTGAAAATTAATGTACTCGATCATATCAACAGGATAATTAAAAATTGTATCAGTTGATAAACAAAAAGCATTTGAGAAAATCCAACACAGATTCATGATAAAAACCCTTAGCAAACTAGGAATAAAAACAAACATTCTCAGCTTGATAAAGAACATCTACAAAAACAGTTACAGGTAACATCACACTTAATGGTGAGAAACGAGATGCTTTTCCTGCTAAAATTGGAAACATAGTAAAAATGTCCCCTCTCATTGCTTATTTTTAACATTGTTCTAGAAGTCTTAGCTAGTATAATAAGACAGAAAAAGGAAATAAGGTATACTGATTGGGAAGGAAAAAATAAAACTGTCTTTGTTCACAAATGACCTCATTGTCTATGTAGAAAAATCCCAAAGAACCAGCAACAAAACGACTGAAAGTAATAAGCAATTATAGCAAGATTGCAAAATACAAGGTTAATATACAAAAGTCAACCACTTTCTTGTAAACTAGCAATTAACAAGTGGAGTTTGAAATTAAAAACACAATATAATTTACATTATCATGGTCGAAAGAAATATATATAACAAAATATGTATAAGAGAAAAACTACAAAACTCTGATGAAAGAAATCAAGGAGATCTAAATAAATGAAGAGATATTCCACATATATTAATGGAAAGCTCAATACTGTCAAGATGTTAGTTTTTCCCAACTTAATCTATAGACTTAACACATTCCTAGTTGAAAGAACAAACAGGTAGAGCCCAGAGGAACTGCGGGGCACTGAAGCTATTTTGTGTAATACTGTGATGGTAGATATGTCACTTCACTACATATTTGTCAAAACACAGAATGTACAACAAAGTGTGAAGCCTAATGTAAACTAAGCACTTAACTTAATAATCATCATGTATCAATAATGATTCATCAGTTCTACCAAATGTACCACACTGATGCTAGATGTTAGTAACAGGAAAATGGATAAATGGGTATATGAAGAATATCTGTACTTTCTACTCATTTTTGGTAACAAAATTGCTCCAAAAATAAATAAGCTTTTTAAAAGTAGGACTATAAAATAAGAATTATTCTCAGCATAATTTTAGATAACATAGTTTTAATAAACTCTAATAGTATTCTTAAAGATAATGAGGTCTCCTGATTTTATATTTACTTTTCTCTAGTTATCAGGTATATATTTTTCAACTAAAGAAAAAACACAAAACTTTAATAAACACAAAATTTAGAATTTTAACCATTTTTAAGTCTGTTTTTTTATATATACATATATGTTTTATTGCACTTTAGGTTCTGGGGTACATGTGAAGAACATGCAGGATTGTTGCATAGGCACATATATGGCAATGTGGTTTGCTCCTTCCATCCCCATCACCTATATCTGAAATTTCTCCCCATGTTATCCCTCAACTCCCTACCCACCACTGTCCCTCCCCTAGTCCCCCCCAACAGACCCCAGCATATGATGCTCCCCAGTGTTTGATGTCCATATGTTCTCACTGGTAAACACCAGCCTATGAGTGAGAACACGTGGTGTTTGATACTCTGTTCTTGTATCAGTTTGCTGAGAATGATGGTTTTCAGATTCATCCATGTCCCTACAAAAAACATGAACTCATCATTTTATATGGCTGTATAGTATTCCATGGTATATGTGTGCCTCATTTTCCTTGTCCAGTCTATGATTGATGGAAATCTGGGTTGGTTCCAGGTCTTTGCTTTTGTAAACAGTGCCACAATGAACATACGTGTGTGCATGTGTCTTTATAACAGAATTATTTATAATCCATTGGAATATATACCCAGTAATGGGATTGCTGGGTAAATTGGAATTTCAATTTCTAGGTTCTTGAGGAATTGCCACACTGTCATCCATAGTGAACTAATTCACACTCCCACCAACAGTGTAAAAGTGTTCCTATTTCTCCAAATCCTCTCCAGCATGTGTTGTCTCCAGATTTTTTAATGATTTTCATTCTAACTGGCATGAGATGGTATCTCAATGTGGTTTTGATTTGCATTTCTCTAATGACCAGTGATGATGAGCACTTTTTTCATGTTTGTTGGCCTCATATATGTCTTCTTTTGAAAAGTGTGTGTTCATATCCTTTACCCACTTTTGAATGGGTTTGTGTTTTTCTTGTAAATTTGTTTAAGTTCCTCTTTGTAGATTCTGGATATTAGCCCTTTGTCAGATGGGTAGACTACAAAAATTTTTTCCCATTCTGGGGGTTGCCGGTTCACTCTAATGATTGTTTCTTTTGCTGTGCAGAATCTCTGCAGTTTAATTAGATCCCATTTGTCTACTTTGTCTTTTGCTGCCAATGCTTTTGGTGTTTTAGTCATGAGGTCCTTGCCTATGCCTATGACCTGAATGGTTTTGCCTAGGTTTTCTTCTAGGGTTTTTATGGTGTTAGGTCTTATGCTTAAGTCTTTAATCCATCTGGAGTTAATTTTAGTGTAAGATGTCAGGAAGGGGGTCCGGTTTCTGCTTTCTGCACATGGCTAGCCACTTTTCCCAACAGCATTTCTTAAACAGGGAATCCTTTCCCCATTGCTTGTTTTTGTCAGGTGTGTCAAAGATCAGATGGTTGTAGATGTGTGACATTGCCTCTGAGGCCTCCGTTTTGGTACTAGTAGCATGCTGTTTTTATTACTGTAGCCTTGTAGTATAGTTTGAAGTCAGATAGCATGATGCCTCCAGCTTCGTTTTTTTGTTTTTTTGTTTTTTTTTTTTTTTGTTTTGTTTTGCTTAGAATTGGCTTGCCTATGCAGACTCTTTTTTGGTTCCATATGAAGTTTAAGGTATTTTTTTTTCCCAATCTATGAAGAAAGTCAATGGTAGCTTGGTAGGGATAGCACTGAATCTATAAATTACTTGGGGCAGTATGGCCACTTTCACGATATTCTTCCTAACCATGAGCATGGAATGTTTTTCCATCTCTTATTTCCTTGTGTCCTCTCTTATTTCCTTGAACAGTGTTTTCTAGTTCTCCTTGAAGAGTTCCTTCACATCCCTTGTTAGTTGTATTCCTAAGTATTTTAGTCTCTTTCTGGTAATTGTGAATGGCAGTTCATTCTTGATTTGGCTCTCCTTAAGTCTGTTATTGATGTATAGGAATGCCTGTGAGGGAGACGGGGGAAGATGGCACTATAGAAGCAACTCAGGATTGCAGCTCTCAGTCAAGACACAGAGGGTGAGTTCACGCTGCATTTCCAGAGGGATCTTTATTGCCCACAGAACAGGGAAATTCCTAGGTGTAGGAGAGACACAGGATGCCAGCACAGCAGTCTCCGCTAGCGCAGCCAAACAGCCAGCGCTGCAGCGCAGCAGCACGCCGCACAAACACACAGGTCTGGGTGCCCTATTAAACTGGCAATTTGAGATTTGGGAGGGCAGATTAGCATATTCATCTGATTAAACGGGATTTGGACAGTGAGCCAAGCCAGGAGATTCCCGGGAGGTGAACTATGAACCGGCTCAGCGGGTCACTGCACGGGAAATCACACAGATCCTAGTGCCCTTTCAGCCAGCAACTGAAAAACCTGGGAGACAGTCAACTGTACAACTTGTAACAAAAAAAAAAAAAAGAAAAAAGGCTCTGAGGCAGGGAGCCAAGTGATCAGGCTCAGCGGGTCCCACCCCCACAGGGACAAACAAAACAGCGATTCGAAATGCTTGGGGTTGAGAGTTTCACTGCAGGCACAGCTGAACCGGGAACTGTGCAGCTCAGTGGGAGAGGGGCATCCGCCATTACTGAGACCTTCCGCCCCCACTGAGGTACTCGCCCATTGCTGATGCAGCCAGCCATTGCCGAGGCAACCCACCATAACAGAGAGACTCTGCCAACAGGTCAGAGCCCACATCAGCAGGGCAGAGCCCACGTTGGTAGGGTGGAGCCCAAAACAGCAGGACGAAGCCCATGTCAGCAGGGCAGAGCCCACAACAGCAGGGCGGAGCCCATAGCAAAAGGGGGGACCTCACGCCAGGAGGGCGGAGCCTCGGCAGGCAAATAGTGACTAAACTGCCTCCTAACTGGGCAGGAGAGAGCAATGGATAGTCACAAATAAAGCCCTAACTCCCCGAAGACAAAGCATCTGAGGGATAAAAGGGGTTTGATGAGTTCTGCTGCAACAGACTTAAACGTACTTGCCTAGCAACACTGAAGAAACAACGGAGCTCACAGCTCAGCACTTGAGCTCCTATAAAGTACAGACCATCTCCTCAAGCAGCTCCCTGACCCCCATATACCCAAAGAGTCACCTCAAAAAGGACTGATCAGACTGACATTTGGTGAACATCATTCTGAGACAAAGACAGAAGAAGAAACTGGTAGCATCCCTAACTGTTCCACAGATGCTAAAGGTGTAAAACAGGCAAGCAGGACCCGGAGTGGACCTCAGCAGTCTTACAGCAGAGGGGCTAGACTGTTAGAAGGAAAACTAAGAAACAGAAATACTTCATCATCAACAATCTGGGCCTCTACTCAGAGACCCAATCGAAAAATGAGCAACTACTCAGACGACAGGTGGATAAATCCACAAAGATGGGAAGAAACCAGTGCAAAAAGGAGGAAAACACCTGAAATCAGAATACCTCACCGCCTACAAAGGACCAAAACTCCTCACTACCAAGGGAACAAAGCTGGACAAAGAACGAGAGTGATGAAATGACGGAATCAGACTTCTGAAGGTGGGTAATGAGAAACTTCTGTGAGCTAAAAGAACATGTTCTAAATCAATGCAAAGAAACTAAGAACCTTGAAAAAAGATTTGAGGAAATGATAACAAGAATGGACAACTTAGAGAGGAATATGAATGAATTGAAGGAGCTAAAAAACACAACACGAGGCCGTCGCTCTCCAATGCCAGCGCCGCCTCTCGCTCGCCGAGCTCCAGCCGAAGGAGAAGGGGGGTAAGTAAGGAGGTCTCTATACCATGGCTCGTACAAAGCAGACTGCCTGCAAATCTACCGGTGGTAAAGCACCCAGGAAGCAACTGGCTACAAAAGCTGCTCGCAAGAGTGCACCTTCTACTGGAGGGGTGAAGAAACCTCATCGTTACAGGCCTGGTACTGTGGCACTCCGTGAAATTAGACGTTATCAGAAGTCCACTAAATTTCTGATTCGCAAACTTCCCTTCCAGCGTCTGGTGCGAGAAATTGCTCAGGACTTTAAA
>JAPYYA010004100.1:0-12165 GCA_028533165.1 Leontopithecus rosalia | reverse complement strand
TACAAAGGACACGAACTCATCATTTTTGATTGCTGCATAATATTCCACGGTGTATATGTGCCACATTTTCCCAGTTCAGTCTATCATGGATGGGCATTTGGGTTGGTTCCAGGTCTTTGCTATTAAACAGTGCTGCAATGAACATTCGTGTGCATGTGTCCTTATACTAGAACGATTTATA
The DNA here is from genome assembly GCA_028533165.1 of Leontopithecus rosalia. Classification (NCBI taxonomy): domain Eukaryota; kingdom Metazoa; phylum Chordata; class Mammalia; order Primates; family Cebidae; genus Leontopithecus; species Leontopithecus rosalia. The sequence goes on along the minus strand of JAPYYA010004100.1, from coordinate 11,984 downwards.
GTCCTTTGGATATATACCTAGTAATGGGATTGCTGGGTCAAATGGAATTTCTATTTCTAGGTCCTTGAGGAATCGCCACACTGTCTTCCACAATGGTTGAACTAATTTACACTCCCAACAGCAGTGTAAAAGTGGACCTATTTCTCTGCATCCTCTCCAGCATCTGTTGTCTCCAGATTTTTTAATGAACGCCATTCTAACTGGCGTGAGATGGTATCTCAATGTGGTTTTGATTTGCATCTCTCTAATGACCAGTGATGATGAGCATTTTTTCATATGTTTGTTGGACTCTTGTATGTCTTCTTTTTTAAAGGGTCTGTTCATATCCTTTGCCCATTTTTGGATGTGCTTGTTTGCTTTGTTCTTGTAAATCTGTTTAAGTTCTTTGTAAATACTGGATATCAGCCCTTTGTCAGATGGGTTAACTGCAAAAATTTTTTCCCATTCTGTTAGTTGCTGATTCACTCTAGTGACTGTTTCTTTTGCTGTGCAGAGGTAGTGGAGTTTGAATAGGTCCCATTTGTCTATTTTGGCTTTTGTTGCCAATGCTGTTGGTATTTTGGTCATGAAGTCCTTGCCTACTCCTATGTACTGAATGGTTTTGCCTAGATTTTCTTCTCGGGTTTTTATGGTTCCAGGATTTATGTTTAAGCCTTTAATCCATCTGGAGTTAATTTTAGTGTAAGGTGTCAGGAAGGGGTCCAGTTTCTGCTTTCGGCACACAGCTAGCCAGTTTTCCCAACACTATTTATTAAACAGGGAATCCTTTCCCCACTGCTTGTTTTTGTCAGTTTTATCCAAGATTGTATTGTTGTAGATATGTTGTGTTGCCTCCAATGTCTCTGTTCTATTCCTTTGGTCTATGTCTCTGTTTTGATACCAGTACCATGCTGTTTTGATTACTGTAGCCTTGTAGTATAGTTTGAAGTCCGGTAGTGTGATGCCTCCCGCTGTGTTCTTTTTGCTTAGGATTGACTTGGCTATGTGGGCTCTCCTTTGGTTCCATATGAAGTTCAAGGTGGTTTTTTTCCAGTTCTGTGACAAAAGTCAATGGTAGCTTGATGGGGATAGCGTTGATTCTGTAAATCACTCTGGGCAGTATAGCTGTTTTCATGATATTGATTCTTCCTAACCATGAGCATGGAATGTTTCTCCATCTGTTTGTGTCCTTTCTTATTTCATTGAGCAGTGGTTTGTAGTTTTCCTTGAAGAGGTCCCTTACGTTCCTTGTATGTTGTATTCCTAGGTATTTTATTATCTTTGTAGCAGTTGTGAATGGCAGTTTATTCTTGATTTGGCTCTCTTTAAGTCTGTTATTGGTGTATAGGAATGCTTGTGATCTTTGCACATTGATTTTATATCCTGAGACTTTGCTAAAGTTGCTTCTCAGTTTCAGGAGTTTTTGGGCTGAGACGATAGGTTCTTCTAGCTATACTATCATGTAATCTGCAAATACAGACAATTTGGCTTCCTCGTTTTCTATTTGAATACCCTTTATTTCTTTTTCTCGCCTGATTGCTCTGGCTAGAACTTCCAGTACTATATTGAATAGGAGTGGTGAGAGAGGGCATCCTTGCCCATTCAGTATGATATTGGCCATGGGTTTGTCGTAAACAGCTTTTATTATTTTGAGACACATTCCGTTAATGCCTAGTTTATTGAGAGTTTTTAGCATAAAGGGATGTTGAGAGTTAGTTGTTGAGAGTTAGGATGTTGAGGGATAGGAGTGGTGAGAGACGGCATCCTTGTCTAGTGCCGGATTTCAAAGGGAATGCTTCCAGTTTTTGCCCATTCAGTATGATATTGGCTGTTGGTTTCTTGTAAATAGCTTTTATTATTTTGAGATACGTTCCATCAATACCGAGTTTGTTGAGGGTTTTTAGCATAAAGGGCTGTTGAATTTTGTCAAAGGCCTTCTCTGCGTCGATTGAGATGATCATGTGGTTTTTGTTTTTGGTTCTGGTGAATTATGTTTATAGACATGCATATGTTGAACCAGCCTTGCATCCCTGGGACGAATCCTACTTGATCATGATAGATAGGTTTTTGATGTGCTGTTGCAATCGGCTTGCCAATATTTTTTTTCTTTTCTTTTTATTGAGTTTTAGGTTTTGCGGTACATGTGCAGAACATGTAAGATAGTTGCATAGGTACACACGTGGCAGTGTGTTTTCCTGCCTTCTGCCCCTTCACCCAGATTGTTTATTGAAGATTTTTGCATCTATGTTCATCATGGATATTGGCCTGAAGTTTTCTTTTCTTGTTGAGTCTTTGCCAGGTTTTGGTATTAGGATGATGTTGGTCTCATAAAATGAATTGGGAAGGACTCCCTCTTTCTGGATTATTTGGAATAGTTTCAGAAGGAATGGTATCAGTTCCTCTTTGTGTGTCTGGTAGAATACGGCTGTGAACCCATCTGGACTGGGGCTTTTTTTGTGTGATGGCTGTTAATTGCTGTCTCGACTTCAGACCTTGTATTGGTCTATTCATAGTTTTGGTTTTCTCCTGGTTAGGCTTGGCAGGACACAGGTGTCCAGGAATTTATCCATTTCATCCAGGTTTACTAGTTTGTGTGCATAGAGTTGTTTATAATATTCTCTGATGATGGTTTGAATTTCTGTGGAATCTGTGGTGATTTCCCCTTTATCGTTTTTTATTGTGTCTATTTGGTTGTTCTCTCTTTCCTTTTTTATCAGTCTGGCTAGTGGTCTGTCTATTTTGTTGATCTTTTCAAAAAAACCAGCTTTTGGATTTATTGATTTTTTGAAGGGGTTTTCGTGTCTCTATCTCCTTCAGTTCTGCTCTGATCTTCGTTATTTCCTGTCATCTGCTAGGTTTTGAGCTTTTTTAATCTTGCTCCTCTCACTCTTTCAATTTTGATGATAGGGTGTCAATTTTGGACCTCTCCACTCTTCTCATATGGGCACTTATTGCTATATATTTTCTTCTAGATGCTGCTTTAAATGTGTCCCAGAGATTTTTGTATGTTGTGTCTTCGTTCTCATTGGTTTCGAATAACTTATTTCTGACTTCATTTCATTGTTTATCCAATCAGCATTCAAGAGCCAGTTGTTCAGTTTCCTTGAAGCTGTGCAGTTCTGAGTTAGTTTCTGGATTCTGAGTTCTAACTTGATTGCACTATGGTCTGAAAGACTGTTTGTTATGATTTTAGTTGTTTTGCATTTGCTGAGGAGTGCTTTACTTCCAATTATGTGATCAATTTTAGAGTAAGTGTGATGTGGTGCTGTGAAGAATGTATATTCTGTGGATTTGGGGTGGAGAGTTCTGTAAATGTCTATCAGGTTTGCTTGTTTCATGTCTGAGTTCAAGTCCTGGGTTTCCTTGTTAATTTTCTCTCTGGTTGATCTGTCTATTATTGACAGTGGAGTGTTAAAGTCTCCCAGTATTATTGTGTGGGATTCTAAGTCTCTTTGTAAGTCATTAAGAACTTGCCTTATATATCTGGGTGCTCCTGTATTGGGTCCATATATATTTAGGATCATTAGCACTTCTTGTTGTATTGATCCTTTTACCATTATGTAATGTCCTTCTTTGTCTCTTTTGATCTTTGTTTAAAGTCCATTTTATCAGAGATGAGAATTGCAACTCCTGCCTTTTTTGCTCTCCATTTGCTTGGTAAATCTTCCTCCATCCCTTTATTTTGAGCCTTTGTGTATCTTGCATGTGAGATAGGTTTCCTGGATACAGCACATCGATGTTTTTTGGCTTTTTATCCAATTTACCAGTCTGTGTCTTTTGATTGGTGCATTTGGCCCATTTACATTTAGGGTTAATAATGTTATGTGTGAATTTGATACTGCTGTTTTGATGCTAGCTGGCTGTTTTTGCCATTAGTTGATGCAGATTCTTCATTTTGTTGATGCTCTTTAGCATTTGGTATGTTTTTGGAATGGCTGGTGCTGGTTGTTCCTTTCTATGTGTAGTGCCTCTTTCAGGAGCTCTTGTTAAGCAGGTTTTGTGGTGACAAAATCTCTGAGTACTTGCTTGTTTGCAAAGGATTTTATTTTTCCTTCTCTTATGAAGCTTAGTTTGGCTGAATATGAAATTCTGGGTTGAAAGTTCTTTTCTTTAAGGATGTTGAATGTTGGCCCCCACTCTCTTCTGGCTTGTAGGGTTTCTGCCGAGAGATCTGCTGTGAGTCTAATGGGCTTCCCTTTGTGGGTGACCTGACCTTTCTCTCTGGCTGCCCTTAGGATTTTCTCCTTCATTTCAACCCTGGTGAATCTGACGATTATGTGCCTTGGGGTTGTTCTTCTTGCGGAGTATCTTTGTGGTGTTCTCTGTATTTCCTGGATTTGGGTGTTGGCCTGCCTTGCTAGGTTGGGGAAATTTTCCTGGATAATTTCCTGAAGAGTATTTTCCAGCTTGGATTCACTTTCCTCATCACGTTCTGGTAGACCTATAAACGTAGATTAGATCTCTTCACATAGTCCCACATTTCTTGGAGACTTTGTTCATTCCTTTTTGTGCTTTTTTCTCTAATCTTGACTTCTCATTTTATTTCATTGAGTTGGTCTTCGACTTCTGACATCCTTTCTTCTGCTTGGTCAATTTGACTGTTGAAACTTGTGCATGTTTTACGAAATTCTCGTGTTGTGTTTTTCGGTTCCTTCAATTCATTCATTTTCCTCTCTAAGTTGTCCATTCTTGTTATCATTTTCTCAAATTTTTTTTCAAATCTTTTTTCAGCGTTCTTAGTTTCTTTGCACTGATTTAGAACATGTTCTTTCAGCTCACAGAAGTTTCTCATTACCCACCTTCTGAAGTCTGATTCCGTCATTTCATCACTCTCATTCTCCATCCAGCTTTGTTCCCTTGCTGGTGAGAAGTTTTGGTCCTTCGTAGGTGGTGAGGTGTTCTGGTTTTGGGTGTTTTTTTTTCCTTTTTGCGCTGGTTTCTTTCCATCTTTGTGGATTTATCTACCTGTTGTCTGAGTAGTTGCTGATTTTTCTATTGGGTCTCTGAGTAGAGGCCCAGATTGTTGATGATGAAGTATTTCTGTTTCTTAGTTTTCCTTCTAACAGTCTAACCCCTCTGCTCTAAGACTGCTGAGGTGCACTCCAGGCCCTGCTTGCCTTGGTTACACCTGTAGCAGCTGAGGAACAGTGAGGGATGCTACCAGTTTCTTCTTCTTTGTCCCAGAATGATGCCCACCAAATATCAGTCTGATCAGTCCTTTTTGAGGTGATTCTTTGGGTATACAGGTGTCAGCGAGCTGCTTGAGGAGATGGTCTGTACTTTATAGGAGCTCAAGTGCTGAGCTGTGAGCTCCATTGTTCATTTAGTATTGCTAGGCAAGTACGTTTAAGTCTGTTGTGGCAGAACTCCTGAAACCCCTTTTTTCCCTTAGATGCTCTGTCTCGGGGAGTTACGGCTTTATGTATGAGTATCCATTGCACTGTCCTGCCCAGGTAGGAGGCAGTCTAGTCACTATTTGTCTGCCAAGGTTCCACCCTGCTGGCGTGAGGTCCACCCTTTTGCTGTGGTCTCCGTCCTGCTGTTTTGGGCTCCACCCTACTGACATAGGCTCCATCCTGCTGACATGGGCTCTGCCCTGTTGGCGGAGTCTCTCTGTTATGGCAGGTTGCCTCGGCAATGGCTGGCTGCATCAGCAATGGGCGAGTACCTCAGTAGGGGCGGAAGCTCTCAGTTGGGGTGGAAGCTCTCGGTAATGGCGGACACCCCTACCCCACCGAGCTGCACAGCCATGAATTTAGCTGTGCCCGCAGTGAAACTCTCCACCCTGAGTGTTTGGAATCGCCATTTTGTTTGTCCCTGTGGGGGTGGGACCCGTCGAGCCTGATCACTTGGCTCCTCGCCTCCAAGCCTTTTTACTTTTTTTTTAAGTTGTAAGGTTGACTCTTTCCCAGGTGTTTCAGTCGCCAGCTGAAAGGGCACTGGGATCTTTGTGATTTCTCATGCAGCCACCTGCTGCGCTGGCTCACAGTTCCCCTCCCAGAAATCTCCTGGTCTGGCTCACTGTCCAAATCCCGTTTAATCAGATGAATATGGTAATCTGCCCTCCCAAGTCTCAAATTGCTGATTTAACAGGGTGCCCAGACCCATGCGTTTTGTGCACCATGCCACTGTGCTGCGGCGCTGGCTGTTTGGCTGCGCTAGCAGAGACTGCTGCGCTGGTGTCTTGTGTCCCTCTTACACCTGGGCTTTTCCCCGTTCTGTGGGCTATAAAGATCCATCTGGAAATGCGGTGTGAACTCACCCTCTGTGTCTTGACTGAGAGCTGCAATCCTGAGTTGCTTCTATAGCGCCATCTTCCCCCTCCTGCACTTCTTACATATTAGCACATTCATCTTCAACATCCCTCTGGAACTACAGCAACAGATTTGATCATCTGGATGATTCAACAAAACTTGGAACAGGGGTTTGCCAAATGACCCATCGTGTGTCCTGCCCATGAGTTTAATCTAAATTACTTGGATTAGAGAAATTATAAGACAAAGTCCTGTCTTTGAGTTGGTTATAATGAGATATGCAATTATGAGATGAGAAAGGAACACAGGAATCTTTGTATAGATCATTACATTATAGAAGATGGTAATACCACAACTTGAGGTAGTGGCTAAAACTAGGGACATGGTAGCTGTGAGAACAGTTGAAATGAAATATAGATTTATGCTAAAACAAGGAGATGGGAGAGAGGAGCATTTGGCTTATGATGAAAAGGCATCAGTCATTCAACAGGAGTTTTCTTGGCCAAACTGGAAGCATGAATCAAGGGGAGATCAAAAGAGATTAGAGAATGTGGTGAACTGAAAAGGTGAAAATAAAAATCAACTGAAGAGGAAGAAAGGTAGTTAAAAATTAATAAACATTTAGTTTTTTCAAATATTTTTGTTTCCCCAGATAATCTCCAAAGTTTGTTCTTAGTCAAATATTCTTTTTTCTTCTTTTCAAATGTGAGAATAACTAGGATGATTAATATTGCACCCATTTTAACAGATGAGAAAACTGAGGCCTAGAGAAGAAAAAGGGTTTTCTCAAAGTCTCATGGTAATTGGTAAAGACTAAACAAACCTAATATCAGTTGATCCTCTGGTAACTCACACTCATCATTCTACTTCCTCTTCTTCCCCCTTCCCCCTTGGTTATCTCTAAGCCTATTTGAACCATAAGCCCAAGACCCATTTCTTTACATAGCTTTTTCTGACTTACCTCAGCCATTCCCTGTCATGCCAGAGGAGCCCACCTTAATTCCCTTAATCTTTCATGAGCTATTTGCTATGCATATTTTAAGCAAGGCAACTACCTGCCTCGGGAACAAAAACTTGAATTCACAGATTATGACTGTATCATCGGGTTGATTGTTTACTTAAGGAAGGGCTTTATCCAAGATTAATGGCATGTGATGAAGGATGCACTGTTGAATCAGCTTGGCTTGCAGAGGTAAAATGAAAGACAAAACTTTTCCTGCTTACTAATGGCCATAGCTATGGAAAGGAATCCATTGTTTAAACACATAGAATTTGACAATAGAAGTGGAAAGGAAAACGTAATAACTACATATTTCAATATTCCTTCCCAATACTTATTTTATAGTGTTAAATAACTACATATTGCAATATTTCTTCCCAATACTTATTTTATAGTGTTATCAATGTAGTAGCTTCCAGACTCCTTTTGGGTGCTTTTGTTACTGTCCTCTAAACTCAAATCCATCTTTCCAGTGCTGCCAAAATTATGGGTCTAAAACACAAGTCTGACTCTGTCACTTACCCAGGAAAACCCTTCAGCAACTCCTCACTTGCCTAGAGGAGCAACGCAATGTTCTTACCTGAATATACCAAGACTCCATCATGTGCCCCACCCAGCTCTCCAGCTTCCCTTTTTGCCACTCTCTACTCTGAAATGTATTTCACCTCACTTGTATTTCCACAAGCACCCTAAGAAGTGTCACCTTTTCATATCTTTGCTCCTTCGGTGCCTGAATTTTTTCCTATTAACTTGCCCATCTGCTATTTAGCCTTCAATATTCAGCTCAGGCCCCATCTCTTCTAAAATGTCTACCCTGAACCATACTCTTTCCCATCTCTGGCTGGCCTAAAGACCCCTTTTTGGGGGTCATAGATGCCTTTTTGTGTACTATCATTGAAATAAGAAATTGAATACAAAGTAATGTCTTTACATTTCATTATGATACATAACCATTGTTAACATCTCCTGTAGTATCTGTAACCACCACATACTTGGCACACAGGCAATAAGGAAAGGTCTGTTGAATAGAATCAAGCTATAAGACGGATACTATTTAGATTTTTTATGTGACAAAAATAATTTTCAGAGGAATTCACTATCTTTCCCAAGGTTCAGAACCAGGAAATGGAGGGAACTAACTGCTACAGCACAATGCATCCAACAATTCTGCTTTCATTTCTGTCTGGTCCAGCAAATCCTAAGAGTGGAATTCTCAAGGGCACAAGTAGCTTTTTTCTTATTTCATAATCCCAAGCATATTCATATAGGAAGAACTAAAAAATGTTTGGTGTAATTGACCTGAATTTTCTTCGTATGCCCTTATTTATTATTTCTTTGGAGCTAGTGTACATCTCTATCTTTGAATACTATCTATATTAAAGAGTCACTATTTCCACAGTTATTCAGCAGACAGATATTAAAGAAAGACTTGTTTTTCCCCAAAAAGTAGTTTTCTAGATTCTCTTATTGGTGACCTTATGCAATATCTCTCATAAAGTTTTAGTATAATGAGAGTGATGGTATAATATATCACACTTTTGAGAATGAAAGGGAGCACTATTAACAATAATTTGAGAGGACAGATGTGACTGGAACTGTGCTGGCCAAAACCAGGACGTGTAGTCATCCTAAGTATAGTGACTCCCAGATAGGGGGAACTTAAATTCCACATTTGTAACCAAGACTTTAAATCAAACTTTTACTGTCCTCTGAGTTTATCATAGCATGGCAAAAGAAAAGCTGACAGTCGGGCACAACTTTTCAAAATGTAAAATTCCTTGACAAAATCTGGAACGCCCAAAGAAATAATATATATTTGCCAATATTAAAAAGCATATGTGAACCTCAAAATTAACTTTATTTTCCTTTGAAGCCACCATCAAAGTAATTTTTATGAAAGAGTGGTAGGAGAGTTGTTTGCCACCAGCATACTGTGGCACTCTGGAATACATAAACCTTGCATAGTGATACTACCAAATTTGGATCAGTGTATAAAATGCATATTCTGGGTTTTCATAGCTTTATCAGCTTGCTTGCCTGGTGGCATCCTGGATGACTTCATTGTTCATGAAATACAGTGAAGAGTGGGGACCAACTTGGTCTTACTTAAGAGGTAAAATGCAGGGCAACATGAAGCTATTGGTAAATATAAGGAGTTTTTTTTAATAGGGTATACAAGAACTTTGTTTTATTAGCAATGGGAGATAGAGTCAAGGCAGTTGTCCACAGAAACTCCAGCCTGAAGGTTATCCCAATGAAGAGTGACAACCACGGACACTATTCTAGATGTTCTAAGCTAGCATATTGTTATAGCTTAATTATTAAAAGTTCTCGTAATAAAAATTCTAGAGTGTTCTGTAAAAACAGAAAGATGGTGAATCATGGTTAAAGAATAGGTATTCCAGACTGCCTTACCCCACCTAGTATTAAGACATTTTGACTCAGAGGCAACTATGGATATTATTTTATTTTTATTTCTTTTATTTAAAAATCAAATAATTGTCAATAATAAAGGAAGGCCATGTGCAGATACCTAACGTGGACATAGACCACAAGCAAGTTTTTTGGAAGCAATTGTCTTCTTTAGTGCTCCTCTTGCCCTAAAAATATATTTAGGACATATTTATGGGAGAATTCCACTAGTTGGGTTTCCATCTAGACAATCACTACTAACTTATGGGTCTTTTGAAATTATCTGGAGGTGTTTTGATTGTCGTGGTGACTGGCTAGACACCACTGGCATCAGTGGGTAGAAGTCAGGGGTAGTATCAGCCCTTTGCCCTTCAATGCACAGAACTGTCCTGAACAGTAAAGGATTGTCTTTCCCAAATGTCAATAGTGCCTCATTGTGAAAGCCCATGGAAAGCACGCATTCTCATGTGGTAACATGTATATTGTTTTCTCCATATGTATAAAAGTCAACACAAAATTTTCATATTTTAAAAATACTGAAAATCACTCCTGCATGAGCTTTCTATTAGTATGATTATTTTGACTGAAAATATTTTTTAATATTTGGCAAAGCTCTCTTTATTAGCTTGTGCAGTCTACCTACTTCTTTTTTTCACACTTTCATTTTTTTAATAAGGAATTTAAGATCCACAGTATCTTAAAGTTTAATGCTTGGAAGAGACAGAAATTCAAGGTGATAAAAACATTGCTTAGAACACACATAACATGCCTCATGAACACTTGACTTCACAAATAAGGTATAACCATGAAAACAACACTCTATTTTGGGCTCCTGAAATCAAAAGTAAGATTAGAACTAATATATTTACTCTATCACATATATTTAATATACTCAATACAATAATGCACTAATGATTTCTTTAAAAAAACACGAACATTATACAATGTTTCTGTGTTTCACATTATTTTTTTTTCCACAGCTGTTGAAAATTTCAGCCTGAGTTTGAACCATGACCTGCATGACAGGCTATACATTGTCAATAGTTCTGTTTCTTTGGAAAAGTACAATTGTGGCATTTACTCATTTTAGCTTATAGCTAAAAGGGAAAAATATACACTGGATCTGCAGTTAAGTTTTTGTCAATGCCAGGGATCAAAAACAGACTAAACATTTGTTGAAGATCAAAAGGTATTGCATTAGTCTTAATAGAGATACTGTCATCTCTGGGTAAGGATGCTGACTGAGCCTATTCTGTTTCTTCAACTCTACATGTTTTCTCTTCTATGACACACTTCCAAGAGACAAGACTATGTAATCAGCCACACTAGGTCCATTTGACCTTTCTCCTTCTCTGGTCTCTTTCCTGTGACTTTTGACAAAAATACTCAGTTCACAATATTAGCTGCCTGCTTCTGATGGGTAGGAGGTATACAATCAAAATACTCCCACCAAAGCACTCTGTGGTCTAGACTTGATACTTAATTTAGTTTTCGGCATTTCTCAACAAGGATACCTTGAGGTAATAGGAGATATTTTGGTAAGTGAAAATAATTCCTGCTTGGAACACAGCTTACTGAACTCAGGATTTCATTTCTTTGAGTATTAGGCAGTTCTCAATAAACAGATGTATGTTGAGGAATAATTCTAAAGAGGTTAGTGATATCCTGTTTAGGAATAGATTTAGAAAACTGAAGGTACTCTCTAACTCTACAATTCTGTATTAGGAACAACTGGGAAATGAGGAAGTGCCTCTATACTGCAATCTAGTAGATATATTCCATGCCCAGCATGGAATATGTGACATATATCTACTGAATTACTTTTTTTTTCTTTTAGGAATGTCTATATCTATTAATTGTCACTATTAAAAAATCCCCAAAACTGTGAGCTTGACAAAGGAAATAAAAAAAATACTTTGTTTTTTTTAGGTCCCATTTGTCTATTTTGGCTTTTGTTGCCAATGCTTTTGGTGTTTTGGTCATGAAGTCCTTGCCTACTCCTATGTCCTGAATGGTTTTGCCTAGATTTTCTTCTAGGGTTTTTATGGTGCCTGGTCTTACGTTTAAGTCTTTAATCCATCTGAAGTTAATTTTAGTGTAAAGTGTCAGGAAGGGGTCCAGTTTCTGCTTTCTGCACATGGCTAGCCAGTTTTCCCAACACCATTTATTAAACAGGGAATCCTTTCCCCATTGCTTGTTTTTGTCAGGTTTATCAAAGATTGTATGATTGTAGATGTGTTGTGATGCCTCCAATGCCTCTGTTCTATTCCATTGGTCTATATCTCTGTTTTGATACCAGTACCATGCTGTTTTGATTACTGTAGCCTTGTAGTATAGTT